>CAMOHE010052591.1:0-84628 GCA_946598075.1 Artocarpus hirsutus | reverse complement strand
AATATAGTAACAACTCTTGAACAAAAACTAATCATACTAATATATTCAATTTATGTATTTTACATAAAATATAGTAACAACTCTTGAACAAAAACTAATCATACTAATATATTCAATTTATGTATTTTACATAAAATATAGTAACAACTCTTGAACAAAAACTAATCATACTAATATATTCAATTTATGTATTTTACATAAAATATAGTAACAACTCTTGAACAAAAACTAATCATACTAATATATTCAATTTATGTATTTTACATAAAATATAGTAACAACTCTTGAACAAAAACTAATCATACTAATATATTCATAATCTTGACGAGACCTCACCCATGGATCACCTGAGCCCCCTTCCTATCCTATCAGCCTCTTTCCCTTCAAGACCTATTTTCCATCGAGCCCAACCCACCCTCATCTTAGACCATTGCAACGCCTTCTCTATCACCTGTCGCGTTCCTAACCCTCATTGCACCGCCCCTCTTTTTGGCATTCTCTACCCTCATAACATATAAAAGTTTTATATTGTAACATATTTTTATTTTGTACGGCATTAAGTGAGAGCTTGAAAGTTGTTCTCAAAGGATAAAAAGAAAGGAACATGCAAGGTTTCCCACAAATAATTTCCACCAAAACAAGTTTCCAAACTTTAAAAAAGATATAACCACGTGCGGGAAAATTTCACGTTTACCAATAACTCATTTGGCTTTATTATCTTATCTCTGAAGAGGCAAACAAGTGCGTCAAAAGTTGGAAGACATATAAAAAAATAAAAATAAAAAAAAAATTGGAAGTCTTGAAAAACATTCAAAAAGAAATAAAAAAAAAAAGAGCAAGACAAATATTGCACAGTTCTCGATACTTGTGTGGCTAAACGTCCAAATTGCGCGTTTGCTTACATTTGATTATTACGTTAGTTTTTGTTAACCTTCTTTTTTTTTTTTTTTTACGTAAATTGTACTAATACTTTTTGTATTGTACCTAAGTTACAATAACATCTCTTGAACCAAAACTAATTATACTAATATTTTTGCAATCCGGACGAGAAGCCCACCCAAAGAACATCCACCTAAGCCCCCTCCCTATCCCGTCAACCCCTTTTCCGTCGGGACCAATTTCCCTTTGCGCCCAACCCACTCCCATCCTAGACCATCGTAGCGTCTTCTCCACCACCCATTGCGACCCCCTATCCTCATCGCGCCCCCTGGTATCCCCCACCCTCATTGGCATCCCCAACCTGTGCCTCTGAGTTTGACAAATAGAAAAAGAAAGTCTGAGAGATGGGTTCTTTGGTTAACAGAGGTTTTTTTTTCTGTTTTATTTTAATTCTTTTAAAATTTATATCTATTTTTCTTTTTGTTAAAAATATATATTTTTTATTTTTGTTTATAATTTTAAATTTTTATGAAAAATGTACTATTTTTATAATTGAATTATGGCTTGTTGGAATTAGTTAATCTTAGTTTGGTTGGAATTAGTTTGTTTTAGTTTTGTTGAGATTAATGTGTGATTTTGATTAGAATTAAAAATGTGGATTGAGACGTTATATGATTGGAGAATCAATTGTGAACTTTTTTGGACTATACAATTTTAATCTTTGTATTTTATCTTATTTTGGACATAATTGTTATCTATGGAGAAAGAGGAAAAAGAAAAGAAAAATAACATTTTATTTTCTATTAAAGTTAAATTTTGTTTTGGGGAATCTATTAAAGTTAAATTTATGGTCACAAGTGTACAAATTATTTGAACTTGTTTTTATTGTCAAAGAAGAGTAAAATCATCATGTGAGCCACATAAATAACTAAAAATGCTTTTTAATGGATGGAGGGACATTTTTGGTGTTTTGAACAAGAGGAGGTCTAAGTTAACGGTCAACTACCAGAATGAGTCTTTTTTTTATTTTTTTTGAATAGTCAGGGATAGTCAGTGTGATTAGCTTTGATCTAAAGGGTGTGATGAGTCGATTTTCTATACATAATTAGAATGCCTTTAACTTGATATTTTGATGGTTTTTGAGAATTTTTGCCCCCTTTTTATTTGTTTTATGTAAAGATTTGTTTAATAGAATATTTTAGTGTGTTTATACGTCTAAGTATATTTTTAATAATTTTTTGGTGTGTTTTTTATCTTAAATATTTCATTTGTGTGCAATCGGCTAGAACCACAAGTGTATAAGCAGTGTTAGTGTCTTTGTGGTTTTATTAGTTTTTTCTTAGTTTTATGTTAAATATGTTTGTAAAAATATTTATTTAATTTTAGCAATTTTTATTTTGTAAATTAACTACTTTTTCTAGGCTTGATTGCAAGGAATTTGTATTTTGGGGGCTAAATTGAAATACAATAATGCAAAGAAATCTGAAAACTGGGGTCAAAAACACAATTTTGAGCAAACTCTGACCAGTCGCCATGTCAGCACCATGTCAGAAGTTAAAGCAATGCGGCAGAACGCTATTTGTTAGTCAACGCCCACTCACCGCTTCGTCAGCGCTGCGTCAACGGCAGCTTCCCCTCGCGTGATCAAATGTTAATAAATGCTGATCAAAGATTTTGTTTCCTCCACGTGGAGATCATCATTGTATGCTTGTTCATGCGCTTCCAGCCTTCCACCACGAAACACTTGCAATATTGACAGCAACATGCACGTGATGTTTAATAAAATCAATTCTAATTAAAATTTTTATATATTATAATTTTTATTTTAAAAATTTTAATTTTAACTATATTTTTTAAACATTTTATAAGTCAGTTTCTCAGGCTTGAGAGATGGCATGCTGTAAAATTATTTTACGTCCAATTCTAATATATAAAAAAAATGTATATTTTCTTCTGAATGCTTAAGCATCTGTTATTTGTTATTACATATTAAAAAAAAATGTTTCTCGTTAGTTTCTTCTAAATGCTCAAGCATCTCTTCTTTGCTAACGCTATTAGTCACATTAAAAAAGACTGCGACAACAAAAGCTCGTTAGTTTTGTGACACGGCCACATATGCATGAAAAGTTGGGGCGTTTTTACCTATGTTGTATACAATCCGTTACCAATGGAATTTCTCTCTCTGTCTTTTTTTTTTTTTTGTTTCTCTATAGGTGACATAGATTGAAAATCAATGTAATACAAAACATATCTTAGTAGTAGTTTTAACCACTCAGTTTCTAACACAAATTTAATTATAAACAGTTTAAAACTTTTATATATTATAATAATAAAAAAAATACTATAATATAAAACTCTCATATATTATAATAAAAATTATTCTAACTATTAACTACCACCATTTTTTTAAACACCCTAATAAATTAAGGCTCCTAAGGCCTTGAGCTATAAGAAAATCACGACCCCACAAACAACCCAAAAAAAGGTACCCAGTTTTGAAACTGAACATTCAAATAAGTACATCAACAGTCGAATAAATAATTAATTATTTAGCATCATTAATTATTTAGCATCCTTAAGCTGTCTCAATAGCTGTCCCAATAGCTGTCCCATTCATAAAATTTAGCCACGTTTCTTTAAAAAAAAAGCTCCTACTGAATCTTGTTTGGAGGTCTTGAAATGTATTTAAAACGATTTAAATAAAGATACCACATCCTGAAATGCATACGTCAAAACTGAAAAATAAAAAAGGAAAAAGAAAGACAAAACAAAAAGAAAAAGAAATGCAGATGTCAGAGTCGCAACATCTGCCTTTGAAAAACTCGTCTTTTGAGCAAATTTGCTCATAAACGACACCATTTAAATTCTCAATAGCAGGTATATGGACACGCAACAAAAAAGCCACTGTATATCAAGAGGCTCAAAGTGGAAGGAAGGCAAAAGGGAGGGAAAAAGTCATCTTTGGCATAAAACACTAAAATCAACACACGAAGTCTTGCGGACTATTATTACTAACCAACATCGTCATCCCTCCAGTCGTAGTTTGGGTTTTTCCTTCTTCCTCTATTTCTCTCCTTTTCTGAAGCAGTCATTTGGGTTTTATTTGAGGGCTTTTTTCTTTCTCCAAACACGGTTTAAAGGAAACTATCTTAAAACACACGTGGCCATTTTCTATTAATGGGACAGGAGTGGAGACATATGGAGACAGCAGATCTCCTCCCACTAGAAGAAACTCGACCTTGACGACGGACATGCCATGAAAGACACTCCTAACCATAAGCTAACAAATAGTAACTGCAACTTTGATTGGCCCAATGAAGGCACTACACCGGGCACCTAGAAGCCTACGACCAGGGAAGCTTGGAGTCCATATTTGAAGTTCGGAATCTTGGCCACAAAGTACACACTCAGAGACGGCCTGAAGCTCTAGCCACCTAAATCTCCTTAGACCTCTTAGACTTCTCGATTTCCACCCATTACCAATTTAATGAACGCAAACTTTAAGTTTCCAAAATTAAAATATTATTGCCTTTATTGATAAATTGAATGTGCTTGTTATCCTCAATTATATTTAGCTAATTTTTGAAACACATATTAGTTTTGTGTTATGTTTTTATGTTTTGTTAGGTTTGAATGCAATTGAAAAATGCTGGAGAGTTGGAGGCTACTTTAGCTTGAGGAGCAGAGCTTCGGCGCCCCAGTGGAGTCAGACTCGGTCTCCAGCGCAAGAGGGAGATTACGGCGGCATTTGGCTGAAGCACGCCTCAGCGCCAAATCCTTCCCACGGCCGTGCGAGTTGAATCTCGCTTCAGAGGCCACTCAGCAAAGGCGCATGGCAGCACCACTTTTTCTCCGCTCCATTGCCAACCTGCTTCAGCTCCAAGAAAGCTGATTTTTGGGCTGTTTGGAAGGAGAACTCAAAATTTTTGAAGTGCATATCAATAGCTGGATTAGAATTTTTGGGACGTATAGACTTTTGGGTGCTGAAATTGAGGATCTACTTCAATCCTTGGAGGAGTTGAAGATTCTTTGGAGCGTTGAACAACTAGTTTATTTCTAGTTCTCTTCCTTCTTTTGATTTTCATGGAGAATTGTAATGGATTTTATATTAATGTTTATGTTTTGGATTTTGGATTGCATTGGGCTCACAATGAGCTAAATTATTTGCTTAGAGTGGAGCCGGTAATTTCGGACAAGATACGATAACACGATATGAAAATAACATGATAGAAACGGGTTTGGACCGTACGTATATTAATTGGTTTATAAATAGGTTAGCATAAATAACACGAAAATAAACGTGCTTGATTTATGCTAGCACGTTTAACACACTTTAACATGTTTAATTAAATGTGCAGTAAATATGTCAACACGACACGACACGGCCGACTCATTTACAGTACGTTTAAACTTAAAATAAAAAAATTTTAAGATTTTGCAGGTTTGAAGATTCAAACCTTGCACCTGAGAGTGTATTGTTACTCTTGTCATCTCTTTCATTTATTTATTATGGTTTTACATTTTCAACATTCAAACTTACAAAAGTCCCACATGAAAAGGAAACGAGAAGTCTCTCTCAACTCCTCTCTATATAAAGACTCAGATTCTTATCTTTCACATGTTGCCAATGAAGCCATTTATGGCTTTAAAATAATTGTTCTCCAATTTGAGCTCTTTAAAAGATTGGAGAAAAAATTCAGTTTAAAACATTTAATAATTAAATATTATTATGTTTTTTACACTAATATTTAAAGCCTTTTAAAAATAAATAGTAAGTTTTTTTTTTTAATCGTGTCGTGTTACACCTATTATAAACTTGCAGGCACGTTAGGTGGATTCATGTTTAGATGATGATGACGATGATGATGACAATAATAATAATAATTATTATTATTATTATTATTATTATTGCAAGTTAATTCTCTTTCTATTTATTTGTGTTTCTTTTGACCTAATGTCTCTAATTGTTTGATCATCAACCTAGGGAAATAGAGACATAATTTTTTTTGTGATTATTTAATGGAATTTGACCTTAATGGGTCCTTAATAATTAATTCTATATAGGGATATTAGAATTGGTTATTTTGAGCATTTCTCAATTGTATACTTGGGAGAGAAAATTTTGGATGTATTAAGATTCTTAATCCCTAATTGCTTGATTATTAATTAGTTGATTTAATATTTAGAATTAGTACTTGGGAGAAGAGAATTCTAGATATTAGTTTGGAAAACACAACCTAGGGAAATAGAGACTTATAATTCTCTTTGTGACCATTTAATGTAATTTGATCTTAATGGGTCCTTAATAATTAATTCTAGATAAAGATATTGGAATTAGTTATTTTAGGTATTTCTCAATTGTGTATTTGGGAGAACATAATTTGGATATATCAGGATTCTTAATCAACAAATTGGAAGAATCAATTGGTAATACTCTAGGATGAAGAGGCATGATGAAGACCAAATAAAGTAGCTCCTCTAGGTCCTTTTATTATTAGTTTCTTATTTTGCTCCTCCCTTTAAATCATTGTTTATAAGGATGTAATTATTTCTTTTAAATCTTAGGATTCTTTAAAAACTAAAACTACTTCTTTGGATAAAAGTAAATAATAAAAAAATTACCAAAAAGGATTAAATTATTGCAATATTAATAATTCAAAAACAAATGTGTTAAAAGTGAAAGCAAAATACTTCAAAGAAAAAAAAAAGATTTTTACTATAGATTTTGAAAAAGTAACATACTATTAGGTATGTTTTTTTCAACCGTTAGATTTACATAAAAATACAATTTTGATCAGATCTACCGATCTAAAATAGTGTCCTACTGATGACCGTCTCCACCATAAGAGTATCTAGCCAAGGTAAAATTAACAGAGGTTAATTTTACAAATAGTCCTTTAAGTTTATTTTTAGTCTTATTTTAATTTCTAACATTTGAAAAGTCTCATTTTGGTTCTTAATCTTTTATTTTGTTTCAGTTTTGGTCCTTCTATCGGTTAGATGTTAAAAATTTAACAGAATATTCTTAAAATGTCACACTTTGGTTTGTAGTCTATTACTTTATTTCACTTTTGGTCTCTAATCTATTACTTTATTTCACTTTTAATTCTCCCGTTAGCAAAGTATTATTAGGGATCAAAATTTTAAAAAATAATTAAAGTGAGAAATTAAATACAAAAATTTTAATTTATGTCCCTAGAATAAATACAATTTATCATATTATTATTTAGACGAGCTTTAATTTTTTTCTTTCAAAAATAAAGTTGAATATTTAATGCACATATAGAAACTATGATGCTTAGAATGATGATTATCCAACACAGGATATAAATATGTGTGTGTATATATATAACATAATGCATAACTTATTATTTAAAATGTGTAATTATCTAATACTTATATACTGATATTAAAAATTACTTATTTTATCTAATTTAAAGTTCATCATACTAACAATATGATAAAATTATTTTTTCTTAATAAAAATGCATCAAAATTATTATAGTTAAGTTTTTACTTTAAATTTTTAAATTTTAATCCCTAATAACTCTTAGTTATAATAGACGGATCAAAAATAAAATAAAATAATAAACTAAAGACTAAAATGAAACACTTAAAAAATTAAAATAAAATTAAAAATTAAGAAACAAACTTTTTAAATATTAAAAATTAAATTAACACTTACGGTAAACTTCAAAGACCATTTAGCAAAGGACTTGACCCGGCCGTGGCAGTCACCTTCTTACCCGCCCAAACGACCCGCCGAAAGCACACACTCTCTCTCTATCTCAAACCTAAGAAATAAAAAAGGGGAGGCCTCGAATTCGTCACTCGTCTTGGTCCACAAAAATGATGCTATCGTTCCTCGTTTGATAACGGATACAACACCAACCCCGCATTCCCTTTTTAGCTTTCCACCCTTCAAACCCAATCCCTCCTCATCCATTTTCTTCACCCTCACCAAATCCACTCTCTCGCTCTCTCTCTCTCTCTATATATAATATATATATATATATATATATATTGTGTATGGTTCATATACACCTCTAACATCACAGTTTCTACTCGCGTCTGTCCCACGCCAAAATCGCCATGGCCGAAGGTACCTAACCACTGACTCAAATCTTACTCTCTCTCCATATATATATATATACATGTATATGATTCGTTTATATTGATTTCGCATTTTTTTTTTCGATGTAAAAGGTAACGGAAATGGACCTAAACAAACTCCATGCGAAGAAGCAATGGATGCTTTGTCTTCTCTCATCACGAAACGCTCTCGCGCCGATAAGACCAACAAGGGCGATCGCTTCGACCTGCTTTTCGATTACGTAAAGGTAGTCAAAGTGAAAGATTGTGATTTGGTTTCAATTTGGCGTCTTTTTGAGCTTGTTATAAGTGCGTTAATGGTGTTTTGGACTTGGAACGATAATAGATTCTGGATTTGGAGGAGCCGATATCAAAGATGAAGATCATCCATGTCGCTGGTACAAAGGGGAAGGTACCAAAATCCCCTCTGTTTCCAACTGATTTCACTACGTAGAGTTTTTATTTAAAGTTCCTTTTTGATATATGAACTCTGGACTTACTCTTTGATTTTTAGTGGTAGAAGTTGCTTCTATTATATGTTGTGATGCTAATTCCTTTGTTTTGTGGTGAAAAGGGATCAACTTGCACCTTCACAGAATCGATATTGCGTAATTGCGGCTTTCACACTGGACTTTTCACGTCTCCTCATCTCATTGATGTCAGAGAAAGGTTTCGTCTAGATGGGTGAGTTTTGCAAATGGTTTGCTATTGTCTTAAAATTATCAAGTGAAATTATGTAAGAAGAAATGAGGCCTCAACTTTGTAGTTGTTCAAATTTTATGATTGTTCGTTGTTCCATGAGTAAATGATTGCACAATGTGTTTGGGTCTTTTTTGTCTAAAGAAAATTTTGGTTATTCTTTCTTCTTGTACTTTCTTTTTCTTGAGCAAATATACTGAACAGATAAGTCGCCCTACGCCTATTTCTTAAGGGCATTTTTGTTCAATGCCATTTTCATTTCCCATCTTAGAAGGTGCACTGATTTATTTCTCTCGTTACGGTGGGACACTACAGTGTGGACATTTGTGAGGGTAAATTTTTAGCATATTTCTGGTGGTGCTTCGACAGACTAAAGGTATTATGCCTTTGTTTCATTTTTTTTCACCACCCTTTGCTGCAAGACTGAACACAAACTTCTGTAAATGATATTTTGTGAACTGTTTCAACAATTAGATATAGGCCATCCATCCCCTCCCTCCCTGGTTTGCTTTTATATTTAATTGACAGTTTTTTTTTTTGTTATAATTTAGCTTTTCCTGTTATTGTTCTCATGATTTTTGTATGCAGGTAAAGGCTACAGAGGATATTCCAATGCCTACTTATTTCCGCTTCCTTGCATTGCTTGCATTCAAGATATTTGCAGAAGAACAGGTTTGATGCGTGTCTTTGACATTTGAGGATAGGCTGCTTTCATTTAAAATCCTTCTATAAACTTGCAATTAATATCTAACAGTGGAATTAAGTGATATTTTATGCAGGTGGATGTTGCTATCTTGGAAGTTGGTTTAGGAGGAAGATTTGATGCGACTAATGTGGTAAACAATTGTTGTTTAAGAAATATGTTTTAAAAAAATCATTGTTTCAGGAATAGGTTTAACTGCAGATGGTAATAATGTTTCAGGTTCAGGCACCAGTTGTGTGCGGTGTTTCCTCCCTTGGGTATGACCACATGGAAATTCTTGGTTAGTTTTCTGCCGTAGTCTAGGTAATTATAGTGTGATCATGTGATGTATATTATTGCAGATGTAAGCGTATGCTAAATATGTCCCTATGTTTTAGGAATTGCATTGTAGTCAATTGACAATAATGCAGAGTAAATTATAAATTATCATATTGCTTGCGTCATGTCATACTCCACTTTCTGACGGTTCTGTACAGTGAGAATTGTTTTTGCTTCATATCTTTATAAGACTACAGTGTGCTTGAGCCTGGTTTATAATCTGTTATGCTGATAACAGGGAATACTCTTGGAGAAATTGCAGGAGAGAAGGCCGGTATCTTCAAGGTGCACTTTAAAGCAAATATAACTCAAACATTTCCAACATTTAGCATGTACTACACTTTAATGGTCTTTTTCTCTCTTTTTGATCCAGCATGGGATTCCTGCATTTACTGTGCCTCAACCTGATGAAGCAATGCGTGTACTTGAGGACAAGGCTTACCGGCTGGATGTAACCTTCTTCCCATAGAACCTAAAATGAATTATTCAGAATGAATATATCTATGTATCTATATTTGTTTTATCATTTAACAAGCGGATGAGAACATGCTTATTACAGGTACCTCTTCAAGTTGTGCAACCGTTAGATGCCAATTTGCTGAATGGTCTAAGACTTGGGCTTGAAGGTGAGCACCAATATTTGAATGCTGGTCTCGCTGTTGCACTATGTTCTTCTTGGCTTCAGAGAACGGGTCATGTTGGAATCACGCATCTGGAACGTACTGTAAGTTCCACAAACAAGACATGTTGTTATGCATGCATAAATTGTACATTGCTTAATTTCTTTCCATCTATCTCTATATGGAATAGAACTCTTTGCCGGAGCAGTTCATAAAAGGATTAGCAACAGCTAGTTTGCAAGGGCGGGCTCAGATTGTCCCTGATAAATGTATTGATATCAACAGCTCCGGAGATCTGGTGTTCTATCTGGATGGAGCCCATAGCCCAGAAAGCATGGAAATGTGTGCAAGATGGTTTTCACTTTCCATTAAAGAAGACAGCCAACAAGTTTTCAGTTATCAACGAGAGGATGACTCTAAATCTTCAAATGAATTGGTGAAGAGGAACCATAAAGACAGTGCCAGGAAGAAATCCACACAGGTGGAGTATAAACTCGTGATCCTTATGCAGTTTATGTATATATGAATAATCCATGTTACTCTGATGTGTGGCCACAGTTGCATGAAAATTCAATAAGACAATCAAGTGAGTGATTGTGAGTGTGTGTGCTCTTGTTTTTTCTTTTATTTTTTTAAGATTTACCATATGCAACATTTGTGCCAATTTTATTATTTTTCTTTTACTAAATATGGAAGCTTTATTTCTTTTCTGGTTAATGGCTGAAAGTTGTTAGGAAATACATTGCAGATACTGCTCTTTAATTGTATGTCGGTGCGTGATCCTCATTTACTACTTCCTCGTCTGATGGAAACATGTGCTAGTCATGGTGAGTATTTTATCAAAACACGTATTCGGAATCAAATCTAATCACCACATCACTTCCTAGATCCAAAATGAATTTATTGGTCGGAAATAATTGTTTTCAGAATTTAAAGGGCATTGGTTTTAGTGAGCAATAAGGTTAAATAGTTTTTGCAGAAGGTTGGAGGGTCGAAATGAATACTGACAATTTTATCTGGAGAAAGGAAAGGGTAGAAAAGAATCAATAACCTTGATGCATATGGGACTTGGCAAGAAATTTACATCTAAAGCAGAGAAATACATTTTAATCATCGTTTAACTCAAACATTTATTTGAAAATTTAGGCGTCCGCTTCAAGAAAGCTCTCTTTGTACCAAACACGTCATTGTATTACAAGGTTGGATCCCATTCTCTGCCATCAACCCAAGTTGATTTGTCATGGCAGTTCACCCTTCAAAGAGTATGGGAAAACCTCATGCAGACAAACAAGGGTAAGACGTAAAGATTGCATACATTGCAGTTTTTATTTTTATTTATTTATTATTATTTTTTTTTGCTATCATATTTTTGCTAGGCTAACTAGTCTTGAAGACTTGATTAGAAATTTTTCCTTTGCTTAACCCTTTAAGTTTTAATTCTTTTAGTAACCATAAATTATTATTTTCAAATCAGGAGGTGATGATAAGACCACAGATGTTGCTGGTGAGGACTTAAAGAATGATTCAGAGACGTGTGTAAAAAGTGGTGAAGATAGTGCGGTTTTTTCTTCTCTCCCCTTGGCCATTAAATGGCTCCGGGATAGTGTAAAACAGAACCAATCCATTCGATTCCAGGTAATGCCAATTCTTTAGATACCCTTTCTCTTTGGCCGTTATTAACATTCATGTTCTACAAAATTTTATATGATCTCTTAGACATATGGCTTCCATCTTTCTTCATGGTATAACAGGTCCTTGTAACTGGTTCTCTACATCTTGTGGGTGACGTGTTGAGATTGGTCAAGAAGTGAGACATCAAATCCAATTAAATCTCCCAAATTTATATGCTCTGGCATTGAACATGGACGAAAGAGATGGATCATCTCAAATTTTCGTATCAGTTCTCTTTGGTTTCAAGGCTTGTTTTTACTATTCCACCACATGCAGTATTTGTGAAACTGACGGCAAAATCAAGTCGGCTTCTGCAGGCATGAAAGTTGCAATTCTATGCTAATGATCAAGTCCAGCATTCAGCATTTTACGCAGCCATTCCAATTCCGTTTTGTCAATAACAGGAAGTTGAATCAGAGTTTTGTTTGTGTATTGAGAATAATGCAATATGCGTTGTTTCATTGATTTCAGAATATTGATCCAGAAGAATGTGTCGTAGGCATAATAGTACATACATCCACCAATTATTTCCTTGGGAGAGCTCTTTTTTCCCGTTGTTTACTGTAAGAGTTGGAAGACACAGAAGACATGAATGAGATTTTTATTACACTGATCAAAGGAAATTTATCATTTATCACTATACTTTTTTTTTTATGATACTGTATCTCTTAAACTCAATTGCACGTTTTCACAACATAATGAACATGATTTGCTCAAAGCAATTTCTGAGGGGGGCATTTCCTACACGCAAATTGCAACTCAGATACGCGCACTGGTGGCCATTACTACGTGCTCTCGTCAAGGTAACAAGTCGCACTTGCCCGCAAAGGAGATGCGAATTGAACCTTGTTTGTGGTAACTAAATCTAAATCTACCAAACTCAAAAGGCGAAAGCCAAGGAATACAATATGAAAAATTTATAAAGAATCATATTGATGCAGCATGAAGGAATCGCTGAAATTTTTCGAAATACAGTATGAAGAATTTACACCGTCATCAAGCAAAAATAAAACCACTTAATCTACTTAACAAACTAAAATAAGCTCACCAGTAAGTCTCAAATGCGTTCAAGAGTTTGTTTTGTAGCTCCCTAAACTCTGAACTTGATATAGATACAAGCAAACCAACAGAGCTTAAGCATAATAAGATTCATCAACAGGACTTTGTATATAACCAATTGTTAATATGAAAAGCTGAAAGTAAAGCTTTCAATTGATAGCTGAATGGAAGGGTTCTGTTCTGTACATATGTTCCATAACTTCCCCTTTGCTTGCACTATAATAGCCAGAAATGAGCAGTCTCGTTTGCTATTAGCAAAAAGCCGGTGGTGAAAATCAAATATAAAGAAAACAAAACAGAGATCTCCACACCCTTAACCAATGAAAAATCTGTCCAGAATGACAACGTCCCGCTAGTTCTCAAAGCAATTGCCTGAGTTGCTGGTTCTCTTTCCTGAGAGACTTGACTTCTCTCATCAGCTTCCCTTGATTTTCCAGAAGGGCATTCATCATGCTCGTCATTTCCATCTAGATTTTCATTCCAAACATTATTTTAGGAAGAAAGTAAGGCAAGGTATAAAAGCAATATCATTATATCATCGTACACATACCTCGTGCAAATGAAATTGTCTCACAGTTTCTATATGAAGGTTCTTAATATCTTCATGTATTGATTTCTGCATAGAATCAAGACTCTCGTCTAGAGTACGTTGAAAAAGCTGAAGTGTAAAAGAACTTCCTTGCTGTGTATCCTCCTGAGAGGCCTTCTGAGGTTGTGAGCTTCCGCCCTGTCAGTGTGTTTTGAAACATCACTATCAAAGCATAACAGAAAGATCGCAATAAACACATTTGCTTAGCTCTTGCATCAACTGAGACCCGCATATAACTGAAACTTTGATGCTCATAATCTTCGAACAACAAAAAATTGAAAGGAAACTTGATCTCTTGGATGCAATCTGCGAAATTGTTATCTAATACATTTTACATTCTTACATTTATCATTGGTGGCATCCCCTTTTCGATAGCGGCTGATACGTCAGACTTTGAGAACAGGTTGCTTAAAAGTTCTTCCCTAGTTTCAGCACCTGTTTTCTTTATTTTTGGTGAACCCAGAAAGGCTGATGTTCCGTCACTTAAGGAAGATGTAGTACTTATTCTCTCTGCATATGTGGAGAATCTCCGAGTCAAACTTGATGGTGAATCAAGATTAGTCGGTCCTACGATACCTTTTGTGCTGAGGGGCATAGACAAGGACGTAGAGAAGTGTTCTGGAAGTCCCAAGGAACTCTCGTGATTTACAGAAACATCTTTCGTTCGCAGGTTTGCATAACTAAAGTTTGAATTTGTTGAGGAGCTAATACTTGGCTGACTTGATGTCAAGGACAGATCTGGTAATCCTGACGACACTGAACCTGCAGTCTGACTACTAGAAGCAAACATTCCCAAACGAGATGGCAAAGTTCGCATGTGGGCATATTTTTCAGATGGTCGCTCACCACCCCAAGCTTCTGGAGGTGTGATGGAGTCTTCACTCTTAGAAGATGGAGAGGAAGTTGATCCCAAAGGTCCAAACGAAGATCTGGAATCATCCTGTCAACAATATGGGACACTCATTCAGAACATATAATTTGCATAACGCAGGCAGTCAAAAGAGCCTCAGAATCAAGTTTTGAATTAAAGCTTATAGTATACATAACATTTCTAAAGCAGGAAAATACTAAAGAACAAAATTCACATTCAACTTCAACGCATAGCAAGAGAAACTGCACTCTTCATGAAGCCTAGATGGTACTGTCAACTTGCAATTTACTTTGGTGAACTATCTACAAAACAACAACAACAACGATAATACTTGACCGTGACAAATATCAAAAGAAACGATCATCTAGACCTGCCAAGTAAAGTTCACTGTTCAAAAAATAAATATGCCATGTTTCTGGTCAACAGTCAACTACAACAATTATAGCTGAAGGGAGAGCATGACCTGTTCAGAAGTTGAGCTAGATTTCCAATCGAATACTGTATGATCAATGCCTCCATCTTTTGTAAAAGGAAATCTCCTAGTAGATGAAGGGAAGAGAAGTGATGAAGGCTTCTTGTCTACAACCAAATGCTCCTTTTTGGATCTGTCATTATCATCCCATAATTTGTCAAGACTGGGTGTGATCGGTTGAACATCCACGAGAGGGGAGAATACTTCCATTTCATCCTTGAAGTTATAAGTAGAACGAGGAGCGTGTAATCTAGACAATGGTCCGCCTGGCCGTAGATGACTCCGAAGTGGTGTCTCCTCTGCAGAGGACAAATGGAGCATACTTGATGTAAGTCCACTGCCAGTAACTGAAATCGAAGATGTTTCAGAAGAGGAACCTGAATGGCCAGGATTCCGAGAACTCGGTACTGCTGTAGACAGAGAGAGGCTTGACGAAGTTACAGAAGGAAGTGGATCAGGCATAAGAATTGAATCTTCAACAGCATCTCCCAAAAGAGCAGTCTCGGCAGAGCAACTACTTTCATTTACAATAACAGGTTTCGATCGTTGCCAGCATAAGCTTGTAACAGCCTGATGAATACCAGAAGTGCTTAGACCTCAGTTTAAAATTTTTAAAAATTAGTAAGATATTATTCTTGTAGGGGAAAAACAGAAGGCGAAGGTACCTAAAGAAACAGAAAGTAAGGAAACAAGAGCATAACGGCAAAATCATATCTAAGACGACCAAAAAGGAGAAAAAATAGTGACAGGAAACATATCAAGCAGTACTACGACTGATTTTAGTGGCATTATTAGCAAGCCATTGCCAACTGTCAAGAATCATAAATCTCTAGCATTGGATGAAAAGACCAGAGACCTTTCTAATAAACTAAGTCTAATAAATTGGCATGACACGCTCTCTTTTCTCTCAACCTTTCATAAGTCCAGAATTCAAATCTTTGAGCTCAAATACCAAAGTCATATTGAGGTCAACTATTTTTTTAAGCAAAATTCTTCATGCTAGGTAGTAAAAAGAAAAGTCTCCTGGATTGCCAATGACCGAGAGGATAAGAGCTTAGTTCATGAGAAATGCATACTGCCATCGTCATAAGTTAACTTAAAATGGAATGGCATTATTTATAAGCATACTTTACAAATATTCCAGAAGCTGGCACTTATTAAAAACCAGATAGACAGAGAAAAAAATGATAATGAAAAGAAAGAAAACTACCTCTGAACTACTATATGCTCTAAGAACAGTGAACGGTTCTGGCTTTCCACGAACATCATAGAACACAACCCGACCTGTGCTGGTTCCAGCTGCAAGCACCAAGCCATCATCTCTAAATGCCAACGAAGAGAAAGGTGCTTCATAAGAAATGGAAGATGAAGGTCTCCTAGATCCCGAGTCATATGTACACAACTTTTTGTCCAGACCAGTGCTGGCGATAAGCTGTCATAAAGAATAAAATAACATTAAGAAAGCTTAATTAGAAAAAGAGATGTAAAAATAAAACGTGAAAAAACTATGTGAACGGACATCCTATATGTATTTATGAGACCTTGTCACTGGAAGGTGAAAAGCTGATACCGGCAGTTGGTGCAGAATGTTGCTTCAACCAAGAAACCTGGAGAAGATTTGAAGAAAAGGGACAGAGAAAGAAAATCAAAGTCTCAATTTAGAAGACAAAAACTTAAAGAACATTAACTATCAGGAGATGGGGTGTAATATATTGTTAAATCTTACTTTTAATTGGCTAGAAGATTTCTTACAATGGAAATGGAAATAGAAATGGAAATGGAAATAAAGCCAGAGGTAATAAGAATATTTCAGCACACAGCAAAAAGTGGCATAAGCATCATAAAAGTAAAAATAAGTAAAAACAGAAATACAGAAAATGTAATCCAACAGAAATGGAAATGGAAATGGAAATGCAAAAGCCAGAGGTAATAAGAAAGTTTCAGCACAAATTTCATTTCACTTAGGCAGCAAAAAGTGGCATAAGCATTATAAAAGTAAACATGAATTTCCAGAGAAATACAGAAATTAATTGTGGATTAGTTTTATTTTCTAAAAGTATTGAGGATCATTGTCAAAGGAAAAATGATGCAAACCTTTGGGCTTCGACCAGTCGTATCCCACAAATGTACAGTCCCATCATCACCTGCCGTTACCAGAAGATGCCGACTAATCCGAGAATAATCAAGAACTCTCAATACCTGGTCTTAAAATCCAGCAGACAGACAATTTACTTGCAAAATATAGATTCGTATAACTTAGCCACTAGAAAGACAACATGCAACACAATAGTCAACCTGTTCGTTTGGATCTTTGAGTTCAGCAGTCCGTGCACCGGATGCAAGATTGTGAAGCATAAGATCCCCACTAAGACTAATGGAAGCCAAGTGTTCGTCCTTGCAGTTGTACATTGCACCTGTTATTGTATCAGTGTGACCCCTCAACCATTTAATACAGCGCTTCCTTTGCAAATCCCATATTCTTACAACCTGGCCACTTCCACCAGTGCATATGTATCTAGAAACCTTGTTGCTAAAGCTAATGGCCAGTATAGACTCCTGCAAAAACAGAAGTAGATGAGCTTAACAAATGAAGGCCACTGGCCATCCATGCCTATAATGTAGAACCGTGATCAGGCCTATAAAAAGTAAGAAAGCAACTGAATTGAAAGACGGACCTATGATTTATGTTGATTTAACAAGTTCTATAAAAGTTTGGATCTTAAATTGAATATAAACTGATAAACCGTGGAGCATCGTCTTATTGGCTGCCAATCACAGTTACTAGAAGAAAACTATGCTCAATTATCTCTCTAGACTATTCTCTAATCAATAAATACATGCACCAGACAAAAACCCTATATCCTCAAGAGAGATTAAAATAATCGCTTGGACAAATGCATGCCAAAAAGAATAACCACAGCATTTACAAGCAATGAGCGGTGGGATGTTTGCATTGGTCGAACACTTACATCAATGTTATCTCCACTGTCAGTCCCGGCCACTGGAATCGTCCCCATGCTCTGCCCATTTCTCCTCCACAATGAGATCTTCTTGTCATCTCCAGCGCTGGCCACCACCAAATCTGCAAAGACACCCCACCTGGATAAAACTCAAAAATCTCTATCTGTAGCTAAGAGTTACACAGGAAATTGGGAAATAATTCGACCAACAAAATGCCGTCTACATTTTTATGCCCCCAATTGCTAAAATAAGTTATAATAATAATAATAATAATAATAATAATAAAGAATCCCAATCCAACCAAGTTTAAAACAATAGTTCTTCTACATTCATTAAAAACGAAAACCACAACATTAGAACCATCTTCAAAAGCCCTCATCACAAAGAGAAATGGCGAAATGTAATTTCAAAAAAATAGCGGATTTTAGTACGCCCAAAAACAAATCAGCCAATTCTGAAGAAATATAAAGAAGGGAAAAACAAAAGTAAAAAGAGAAAAATAAGGAGCGACTGACTGGTATGATTCCACTTGACGGAATTGACATGGAAACCACGAGAAGGAGTGTAGCTCAAGGCGCACGGATCGCCACCCTTTCCAGAAACATCGAAGAGCTTCACGGTGTCGCCACCGCTCGCCGCCAGTAACGCCGCCGATGGATCTGTCAAATTCATCGTCGCTCTCTCTCTCTCAATTTTCTCACGGAAGAAAAAAATAAAAGTAATAATGCGAGGCCTTATTCTTTAGTCAGCCGATTTCTGCAAATTTTCCCGGGAATTCTCGGTGCCTACGATTCTCGGGAAAATTTCGAGGGTGAGAAAATGAGTTTATAACATTATTTTTCTTTTGAAAGAAAATCTTACAAAATATTATTTGAAATGTGTTTGTTGTTGTTGTTCATTTCTGGATTTAGAACCCGGAAGTACCAAACCCTACCGGAAAGAGCAAATGAGGGGCGAAAAATTTAAAATGTAGGAGGGGTGAACGCGTGAGCGCCTTTATACGCTGGGCCGGGCCATTGATTTAGACCCCTAGGCCCACTACATAGCGCGGTCCCTTCCTTTTATTATTATTATTAAATGTATAGAAAAATTTTCATGGATTAATTTAAAATTTAACCCCAAAAATAAGAATTATCTTACATTGATCCTTAAAATTTAAAATGGCATAAAATTAGCACCCAAACTTATCAAAAGTTGTAACTCTGTCACTTTAATGTCAATTTTTTTGACAATTTTAAAGAACTAATTTGCAACACTATATAGAATAATAAAAGTATAGTTAAACACCACCATGACATTTTATGGTTTTATTATTTTTGGAAAATAATTGTTTATAAGCGACTCCTCTCGTTGATATCCCATTTAATAATAATAACAATAACAATAACAATAATAATAATCATCTTCATCATCATCATCATCGTCATCTGGTTGAGATGGTGGCAAAAAAAGGGGGGGTAGTGGCCAAAACTCATCTGGTTGAGCCAAAGAAAATAAGAAATAAGGCTCAAGAAAAGAAAAGAAAAAATTGTTGTGTAAGAACGTCCCTATCAACATCAGCGTCAACATTCAATTAAAGTAATAAAACACCAAACATACGAAAGGGTTGAGCTCAAGTTAGGCAATATGCCCTCTAGAGAGAGAGAGAGAGAGAGAGAGAGGGATATAAAACATTGTGCACCAAATGAAGTCAAACCGTACAAAGGTCAGCAAAACATGTCAAGGCAGTATGCAAAATTAAGCCCCGTTTGTTTTGGTGGTTCCCACCACAATCTCAGTTATGAACAGTAAAAAGTTCTCACATGCTACAGTAACAAAAAACAAATTTGCTACAGTAAAAAGTTCTCACCACTGGTTCCCACCACTCTCCCAAACACCCTATAAAAAAAAGTGGTACACTTACGTTTGTGTATATATAATATAGAATTAATTATATTATTATATTTTTTAGTTTTAATTATTTTTAATCTATTTTTTTTGTTTTTAAAAATTACAAAGTCATTTTTACATTTAAAAAACTTTTTCAATTTACTCCCTATATATAGAAAAAATTGAGGTAAACAACATAATTATCTTTAAACAATTGTAAAAAATATATTATAGATTTAATAACATAAAAACTCCTTGAACAATGCATCAAATTCCAAAAAAAGATCTTAAGTGTTATGTGTGTATATATAATATAGAATTAATTATATTATTATATTTTTAGTTTTAACTATTTTTTAATCTTTTTTTTTTTTGTTTTTAAAAACTACAAAGTCATCTTATACATTTAAAAAAAATTTTCAATTTACTCCCTATATATAGAAAAAATTGAGGTAAACAACATAATTAAACTGTTGTGAAAAATATATTATAGATTTAAAAACATAAAAACTCTTTGAACAATTCTATCAAATTCCAAAAAAAGATCTTAAGTTATGACTTTGTTGAATGTTAGAATATTTTTAAAAAAAAATTTCTAAAAAGAATAATATATTTTAGAAACAAATTCGATCTAATTAAGTATATCTTTATTATATCTCTATGTTTTTTTTGTCCAAAATGTTTATGAGGGATAAAATTGAAACAAGTTTTTTAAATTCAAATAATACCTTTGTAGTTGAGAAAATTACATGCTATACCACACTTTTAAAAGTTGTGTTTATTTATATGTTACACTTTTATTCATATTATTTGTTAAGTTATGCGACAAATGAACATATGTAGTATTTATAAAAAATAAATTTTAAAAGATGGTATTTTTAAAAATTCCTCATTGTAGTTTTTTAAAACTAAATAATAAATTGAGAAATAATTAAAATTAGGAAGTATAATTATGTAATTAACCCTATAGATATGGAAGCATCTATGAACCTTATTTTCGAATCATCCGAACAATGTAACATTTTTTATAGAATTATAATAATGTGTTATATTGAACATTACATCAATCTTTAATCATTTAATGTTGTCATATATTTTGTTCTAGAAGAGAATACAATATATCTTTAATGTAGCAGCACCAAATTAAAAAAAAAAATGGGAAGATTTAAACTAGCTGTGCTTTTTTTTTTTTAGAAACATTGCAACTGTTTAAGAATTATAGTTTGGACCTAAATCTTTGGTCTGAACACAAACTGGTGTTTGACAACATTAAAAAAAAAAAAATGGGTTCAATCAATTAGTCCAAATTGAAACGATCAATTTAAAATCATTTGTTACAATTATAACAATTCATTTTTTGTTCTTTTTCACTCTTCGTTTTTACTCTGCCAACTCAAATGAATGGTTTTCATTAAAATAAATGAGTTTGAATTGAAAATTTCAATTTGGACTAATTGTTCGAACTGATTTTTTCTAACGTTGTCAAACATCAGTTTTTGTTTGGACTGAATTTTCTGGTCTAAACTATAATTCCCAAATAGAGTCGCAATGTTTCTACAAAAAAAGCATAGTTATTTTAAATATTCTACACATTTTTTTATTTGGTATCTCCACATTAAGGATTTAGTATATTCTCTTCTAAAATAAAATATACAACAATCTTGGATAATCAAATCTTGATGTTATGTTTAATACAACATATTATTATTATCCTACCAAAAAATTTTACGTTGTTGGAGGGTAAGGACCATAGCCGTTGTATGTGTATATATATATACATATATATGTATATACTTGTTTTCAATGGTTACATTTTTAATAAGATTATATTATAATAACAATTGATAATGTAATGTGATGAGAATTCAATCTCATTATTATCATAAATTTCTTTAGTCAGCTCTTCACTTTGTTACAACCCGTTTGGTAAATGAATTCGAATTGTGTTCACTTGGAATACTTTGATTTGAGTTGTGTGCTTTTAAATTGTGTGATTTAAATTGCTATCTAAATTGATGTTTAAATGTGCAGCTAGACTATTAATTTAAATAGGGAATAAAATTAGAATTTGTCTTTGGATAGATAGTGAAATAAGTTTTATAATTACTAACAAATCTAACAAAACTTTAATATTTCTTATATTAAAAAATATGCAATATGGATATTAATTTATTGTTTTTTTATAATATACGCAATGAAAGAAAAACTGTCTCAATTGGATATCAAACAAAAAAGTTTAATTTTTCATTTTGGTATTTATTTTTGGAAAAATCTAAAAATGAGAACGCTTTAAAAAATATGTTGGAATTGTTTTTAAAATTGTGTTTGGTTGTTTATGATGGTGTATGTTTAAACTCACACTATTTTTTTAATAAAAAATCAATATAAACAAAACCAAATTTAATTTTAAAACCCTAATTATCAATATAATAATAATTAGAATAAAAAATGATAAAAAATTTATATTTTATTTATATTAATACAAGAGGAATGTCTTCCTCTTCCTCTACTCCGATGAGGCTAGGACATTGGCAATGGGTTGATCGCAAGAGCTACGACAACGGCAACGACAGACTCTTTGACCTTTTGTGATGATGACAACGCTATGGCAACGATGAGAGACACGCAACCGAGATTCAAGGTTATGGCTTGGAGGATTTGTGTGACGATGGAGCTATGTGACGATGGAGCTATGGTAGGACAATTCAACACCAAAGATAGGTGAGGGGTTTGGACAGAGATCCGTGCAAGCTTTGACAAAGAGATCCGCATGACTCTTGTAGCGATGACAGCGCTATGGCAACCATGAGAGGCGCACTGAATGGTAAGTTATTGGCCAACGATGTCTGGGTTGGGGATCATTGGTTTCACCTGTAACAATTGGGGTTGAACTGGGATGATGGCGAGTTTTCCAGCGTAGAGAGGACATAAATCAAGGGAGGGAGTGACAGAGAGGGAGAAAAAAAATATGAAATCAACTTTTTTTTTCATTTTTGGGTCCTTTTGGGGGTGTTTTCAAGAATGATTTATTTTTGGATGGGTTCAAAAAATTAAGCAAACAACATTTCAAAATCATTTTCATTTTTTCTTTGAAAATGGAAAAATACATTCCAAATACAAAAACCAATGGCCGCTGATAATTTTTTTCTCAAACATAGGAGTGAAAAAATCTAAAACAAGAAATCTTTACCATAGCATTTAGATTTAATTCTCAAATTTTAAAAGGGTAAAAGATCTCTTAAAAAAAAAGGCTCAAAGTCAATTTGATTTGATTCCATGAATTTAAATTTTACGCTAAACAAACATGTATATGGTCTCCGAGTCTAATAAATTGGCTCAGTCCATAAAACCAACGGGGCCTAAATTTCTATCAGCAGCTGAAAATAACAATACCTATCGAAAATATAACCATTCATCTTTCAGCCATATATATATATATATATATATATATATATATATATATATAACTGGGATACAATAAAGGTCAAAAGTGGACAGAGCAACAGCCGAAATGTTGAATCTTCATTCAAATGGCTAATCATAGATGGCTGAAAGATGAACACAATCACTAACACCCATGGTATATCGGACTACACATCCACCATCAACAAATTCACAATTGGACATTTGAACAAAAAACTCACCTAAGCTCAATACTTGATAGTTCAATGAAAGGAAACCCTAAGTCTTAACTCTTAAAACCAAATACTTTTTCTACTAGTAGTGAATGAAGCCATTTCTTTGGCAACAATCGGCAACATGCATAACTGTAATTTGCCACATATCTACGCAATTCTTCCAACATAAGTATTAGGTACAAACTAGAAGCAGGAGAAGAAGAAACTTTAACCCCTCTGCTTTGTTTACTCCTTCGAAAAGTGAACTAACTTGTGGATTTTTTTCTGGCAGCTTAAAAAGGTTTGCACCGATTCCTTCTAGATAGAATAAACTTCTGCAGAGCTGGCCACCTTCATTTTCATCCACTTTCTCCGAGCAACAACAGAAAAATGCCTGCATGAAGAAGATAATTAATAAGCATATCAAGTAGCGTGTAAAGAGGAGGTTACGTCAATAATTCACGAGACATAAATCATGGTTTTAAACAATTGACGCATAAGTAGGATCCTTCTGAAGTCAAAACTCATACAAACTTTTTTAGCCAGGATACTACAGTATAAAATACAAAAGTCATCAAACACATGCTACCATACTCATTAGGCACGCAGAGTCGCTACGACATAAGATTGCACTATCTGGATACCAAAATAAGGAAACAGGGGAAAACAATAATCATCTGACCTTTAATAACATGGGCTCGATTTCACATCTTCGTTGACACCAAGAACTTAGGCTTTTTCTCTGCTGGCTTAAGGATCTGGAAAGAGCACATCAAGTTTTCATCAACAATCATCATTGCACCCGCATTATCAAATTCACCACAGTAGTTTGGGGCTGAAAATATGGTTACAAGTTGCCTGTCAGCAAAGAATTCATACCCATCCTCCACCACCTACAACAAACTATTCATTTCAGAGTCCAAAAGGTGTAACACTTGAGTAAAATGGTGAAAGTTTAAAAAAAAAAATAACAATAGTAATAATTACCTGATGGGCACGACAGACAAGGTCCAAATCATGTTTCAGCAAGAATTCTGCTACCTTATCAGGGCCAAAGGTGTACGAGACCCCTCTGTCATTCATTCCCCATCCCTTAACATCTCTACCAGGATCCGACCAAAGCAAGTCACAAAGCAAACCGGTGTCAGGAACAGCAGTTGGGCGAGGTAGGTTCCTTATCTGATCTAAGTTTGTTAAATCCGGGGACAGACCTCCATGCATGCATAATATTTTGTCATCTATTACAGCTGCTACAGGAAGGCAGTTAAAACAGTCAGTGAATGCTTTCCAAAGTCTGACATTAAATCGCCGTTTACACTCGTCATAAAATCCGTATATCCGATTAATAGAAGCACACTCATGATTTCCTCTTAGGAGAAAGAAATTCTCTGGATACTTAATCTTAAAGGCAAGCAAAAGGCATATAGTTTCCAAACTCTGCTTGCCACGATCAACATAGTCACCTAAAAACAGATAATTGGCACTCGGAGGAAAACCACCATATTCAAAAAGCCTCAACAAATCACTGTACTGCCCATGGATGTCACCTGCAGATGCAAAGCAAACAATCACACGGTTAGAGCTATTAACTACTGTAATAATTACAGTAATAATATCAAATGATAAAAGTGTCACTGTGTATGAAATCTCGAAAACGAAAACCAGAATGCAATCCTTGACAGTCTCCAATACTTCCTAAAACTGATCAGCTGATTCAAAGTAACTGCTATCCAAGAGCCAGGCACAAGTTTGCATGTTATGAGTAAATAGACCTTGGATTCTCCCACATCCTGTATTGGCCCTAAACCACAATCACCCAGACAACTCCCCGTCCCCACAACTACAACAGTCCCTCGCCCTTCATAGAGTAAAGTTAACCGTCCAGTCATCACTCATCCCTTCAAGCTATAGATAAAATTTTCAAAAGTTATTTTCTCATGACGTCCAATCTAGAACAATAAATTAAATGCCCATATATCAAAAGTAGACATACAAATCAATGTTTTCTAGTGAACACATAAAAGGAAGTCAATGAATTGAATAAAGAGGTTTAATGGAGAAACAGACGGCACAGCTAGCCAGATGACATCATAAATTCAGTCATTGTCTGCCCAGTTCTCCATTTTTTTTAGCAACTTTACAGAGTGAAATCTCAAATAATGTTCTATCCAAGAAACATGGTAATTAACGTTCGCTCGGAAAATATAACATCTGAAACGAGCCCTTTAAGTAACTCAAACCCAATATGTTGAAAAAAGAAAGGAATAACATATGTCTATTCTTTCCAGCAACAAAGATTAAAAAAAAAAAATCAAGAAAAAGAAAAAGGAAAGCTCAGCAACTTAAAGAAATACAATAAAAAAATCTCCATTTTCATACGGGAGCTATATTGAATCGTATCTAAAAGTACTCAAAAGCAATTCACCATCAAAGCATTCAAAAGAACAGAACCAATCAGGAAAAAAATAATAACAATAAAAGAAAAAGAAAACGAAAAACCTGGTTAGGTCTATAGAAGGGACCTAGAAAAGAACTACTTCCTAATCCAATATAGAAATATTTCAGTATTCTCATACAAAAGAATTTAGAATGGAGACATTAAAACTGAAAAATATATGATTAAAAAATTAATAATCGAAACCCAACAGAACTGTAAAATGTACCGCAAATTTTGATAGGGGCTTCAAGCTCGAGCAAATTCGTCTGTCGGAGGAAAATGTCTTTGGAAGCAACGCAGAGTTGCTTGATCTCCGACTCGGAAAGTTGGACTTGCTTACCGGGCCTCGCTGATCGGACTTCCGTCAGCCGTCTGATTATATCATCCAGTACGGCGGGGTCAATCCCTGCTTGCACTTGCGACGCCATTAGAGTCTGGAAGAAGAAGCCGCCTAAACTATAAAAAGAGGAACAAGAAAACCCTAGAAATTAGCAAGGTGAACCAAAATTCCAAAGAAATTTCCTTCTTTGTTTCTCTGTATATTTTCCTTTTTGATTGGGTGTTATTGAGGCTTTCTCATATATGCGGCTTTTGGCTTGGTTTGGTGGGTCGATTTTGTCGGAAAATATAATCGGATTTTCTCGGGGGTAAAAAGGGTGGGAAAGTGACGGAAAATTGTTTTGTAATGAAAGATAAGACTTTGTTGTGGAGGGAGAGGAGACCGTGTCAAAAACATTAAAAACGGAGTCGGCTGCAACTCCTACGTGGCGAAAATGCCTATAATATCTCAGGAGCAAAATAGAGCAAAATTGTAAAAATATTCTTCTTTTTCTTTGGGTTTGATAATTACGATCTTGTCATTTTCTTGATTTTTTTCTTTTAATATTAATACAATATTATCAGTTTCTTAGGAAATAGAAATAACAGATTTCTACTTTTTTTTCTAATTCAAAAATCATTTTAAAATCTTGCTTTAAGATAAAGTCCATTGGAATGTTGAGATTAACTATTAAATTTTTCTTGTTGTTATGATGTATCCAAAGCACAAACATATCTTCTGTTGTGTTCATTTGTACAAATAAAGAGGAATAAGAGATAATACAGTCAATTCATGGCGGTCATGGATTTGAATTAAAAAGAGCATTTTTTCACTCTTTTCTCGCTATAACCAACTAAGGTTTTTTGTGTTTGCTAGAGCCATATCGCCTCTCCCTTCCTCTAGGGTCTGAGCCAACGCTGCCTTAGGGTAAGATGCTAGTTGCAAGCATCTAGCCCATGGGAGGGGTGGGACACTTATGAAAGGGTTGAGCTTGGAGATAACTTTGGGTAAATGGCTGGAGGTTTATGGCTTGGGTCATGAGGCGTGATGGACAGCAAAGTACAACACCGGCACAAGAGGTTGAGGGAGGAGGAGACCATGACTAATTAGATTCGGGTAGGAAGGTGTTGGATAGACGGGCTTGGGTTCGAGGGGTCTGAGGCAAGGGAAGAGATATGTTGGGGTGGAAGGAGGGGGAGGTTGGAGGAGATTTGCTACTTGGTGAAAGGCTTGGAGCCGGTGATGTTGCCGGTAGAGATCGGCCTAAGTATGGTGGATCTATGGTTGTGGTTTACTAGTTTGGGAAAAAAAGGTGCAATCTTTAGATGTTTGGGCACGACATTAATTGCTGCTAGATGGTGGAGGAAGCGAGCTCCCTTTTTTGTAGTTTTATCTCCATTTTTTGTTGTTTTTGTTTATATTTTGGGGACTAAGAAGAAATACAATGGATTTTTTATCGCATTTATATTGTGTGATGTTTGTTTATATTGACTTTGTTAATCCAATCTAAAACCTTTGTATTGAGAAAATCTCAATCAGTAATCTGATCCAAAATGTTCAGATTAAAAAAATCTCAATTAGTAATCCGATCTAAAACCTTCGAATTGGATTCACAGGTTTATGGATTTAGCTATGACCTTATAAAATAAGAATATTGAAAGTCAATTTTTTCAACATCAAATATCAAAATAAATAATCCACAATATAAAATAACTCAATGGTGTTAAATTTATTTCAACCAATCATTAAGACAACCTAGTTTTAATAAAACTTAAAATCAAGTATTCTTAAAAAAATTTAAAAAAAAAACTCCAAATAAAATATTGTTTATCTATCAACGGCACTTAAAACTTACAGCATTTCAACTTCAATTACTTTTTTTTAGGGTTTCCTATTTATAATTTAGGCTAGGTTTTTTAAACACAACTTGATAATAATTGCTTAGCAAGAAAATTGGAAAAGTTTAATTTTTTAAAAAATTAAATATATATTATTAGAATTATAAAATATAAAAAATAGGGGTTTGGGTTAACAAATTGGACGGATTAAGAATTCCTCAATCCGTAATTCAATTCAAGACCTTTGAATTGCGACTTTTTCAATCCATAACCAATCCAAAACTCTTTTCAATCTAATCCAAAATCTTTGGATTGGATTGGATTGGATTGAGTGGATCTCACAAACTCACGAATTTCATGAAACACCTTTAGTTTTAATCCAACAATCGGTGTGGTGCTTTTGTAATGAGTCTACTTGAGCTCTAGTTATGTATTAATCGGGTCTTTCCCCTTCGAGTTTCGTTACTTAAGATTTGTCTATGTACTGTATTTGTCCTTACTGGTAGATCCAAAGTGTGTTTGGCAAAATTAGTTCCAACTAGCTTTTGGTTGCTACCATATAAAGCTCTCACATGCTATAGTGATCAAATAAAAGTGAGCTATAGTGTATAGTGAGCTATACAATTTTTAATTCAAAAGTTTCAGTTCTAACTACACTTTCACAACACCATGCCAGTTAATAGTTGGGGTCAAATTCGTCTTAGACGGATGGTCATATGCAAGTAAGTTTGTAATTTGTTTATATTAATGAGTTTCTATTTAGAGGAAAAAAAAAAAGAAAGAACATACACAGTCACTCCAAATATGAATTTTAAAACCTTACAAACACATATGTTACATATGACGGAATAATGTATTCTACGTCTTAGTCCAAAGAACAGAGAGGTACGGAGGGGGAGGAGAGATAAATGGTGCACCTTTCACCAACTTGACACCACAAATAACACTTCTCTCTTATTTATCCGAGATCATTCTAGGGGGAAATTTTGTCGCAATAATGAACAAGGAAGGGGAAAGAAGCTCCTCTTACCTTAAACCTCTAGAAGGTTTAAGACTTGTTGAAAGTGCACCAATAATAAGAATGACAAAAGAAACTTTATAGGGTGTTTGGGTGCGTAATTTATACTCACTAAATGTTTGAACTAAAATAGATTTGAAATTTAAATTTTATATAAGAAGACATTGTAACAATGCTTATATGAACTTTGAATCACAAATTTGTATTTTGAACTATATTTTGAAGACACTCTATTAGTTACACACAACCAAATAAACGCCACAGACCCCAACGAGAACTCAAAAGTTTGAATTTAAAATTTATATTATTGTCTCACTAATATGGCTAGGATTGAAGTTAAATGAGCTTCCACTTCACAGTTTCTTTATTTTTTTATTTATTTTTTAGGGCTACACTATTGCCCTTAAACTTGTTACACGTTAAAAATTTGCCTTTTAAACTTTATTTTGACAAATTAAACCATGAACTTATAAATTGGTAGCAAATTATCCTTGTTACCAATGATGCGAGTTTTTTTGATAGAATTTGTAATGCCTCTAAGTGGGGGTTAATAATTTTTAATAAATAAATAAAGATAAAAAATATAATTAAAATATCAAAATAAATTTACCCGAGACTTAAATGATAACTCTCAAAACAAAGTAAAAATATAAACAATAATTAAACTATAGTTTAATGTAACACCTTAAATATAATTATATAAAACTGTCATCATCATCATCCAACCCTCAACACAATCTTAATACAGACTCAGAAAATAACATACGATGCTTACATTATCTTGAAAGACATTCTCTAACAAATAAAGCAATTCCAATGTAATACAGCTACATAGCTTCGTCAACTATTTTCTTGTAGTTACCTCACATTTGGTGAGTCCTGAAAAGATGAAAATATAGGAGAATGAGCGACAACATGCTTAATAGGAAAAATATTACTCACCTTTAGGTTTTTATTATTGCCACATTAAAACCTGTATGGTTAGTTAATTCTCATTCATTATTTATCAATATTATCATGTTCAATTCCGATAGATACCTTATGATCATTCTTACTAAGTTTCATACACATATATATACATAATAATTCAGGATTCAGTTATACTCATCTATATCCATCGTGCCATAGAATATTATTTCACTCAACTCATTGAAACCTAAATGAGCACGCTTGATCACCCTCCAAGCATTCCAAGGGTGTTCTGGTGAGGGGACATCAAGCCTCGGATCCTCATCAAGTCGATTCATGTACAGCACTTTTGGGACTTTCGACCCAAGGAAGCATCATCGCCTCCCTCCTATTTTACCTTTTAGGATATTCGTGCCCAAGGACGTAATTGCTGTCTTCTTCACGTCTTACCATTCCTCTATAATCATTCATTATTTATAGAGTCAATTTTTCTTAACCATGCTTCTCAATTTACAACAACATATGTCAAATCAATATGTTCCTTACTGTACAATACAAGAAGAGTTTATGTCATAGTTTCTTATGTGATACTCATATAATAGCAGTTCAACATACATAAATATATCTTGTAGTAAAACAATCAATTTTAATTCTATAAAAACTTACAAGTGATGAGCAATAGAAACCCTACCTCTTGGCGAATTACCATGCTGAATAACAAGTTCACCACCTAAGCTCCAAGTACTCTATCATTCTACGACGTATAAAATAACCACACTTTAACTAAATTCCTAATTCATAATCACACCAATTTACCAATTATTCTTATTAGTGTGCCATAATCATTTATATGAAATCCTTGGAACATTTTGCAACATAAAACGGTGTAACACAAGTGTGTTTGGAATACCTGATCAGCCTACCGAGCAACTATTACTAGCCTTTAGAACAAAACTGATATTTTTGGACTCTCTTCTGGCTTGCCAGTTACTGTTCATTGGCCTACTGGAATTATTCATTAGCCTGTTGAACTGAACAGTGTTCGGCATGCCGATTCATGGTGTTCGGCCTATTGAACTTAGCCGACAGGTTCAGCTTGCCGATTGAAAAGATCATCTTGCTGACAAAACAACTTCTGAAAATTTCAGTTTCCTTTTTAAAAGTTTTCAAACTTTAAAACTTAATCTGGTCCTTTTTAACAATTTTTAGGGTATAGAAAATGCATAAAAACTATGGATTAACACATTTAAATACATATAGATCATTTTTTCTAAAATTTTCATACTCAATAAACAAATCTAAACCAAATATCAAAACTTTTCAAAACTAGCTCAAAACCTCAGTTTAAACAAAGATCTATATAAATTAAGCTTCAAAAACGTTGTGTAATTACCCACAAACATCAAGAACATATTTATCTCAATTTTCATACCAAAATACAACTTAGAACCAAGATTAGACTTTTAGAAATCTAACTTTAAACTTGGTTTAAAAGTAGAGTTTAATCTTGAAATCATCTAGATCCCCTTGATTTTTGAGCTTGTGAGAGATTGTTTGTGGTTTTTGTGAAAGGGTCGCTTGAATTTTCCCTTTGATCTCTCTAGTTTTGGTTCACCGTGGATGTAAAGAGGAAGAAGAAAAGAAAGAGAAAGAGAAGGAAGAAAGAAAGAAAGAGATAGTGTTAGCAAAGATGAGGAAAAAAAAGAAAGAGGGCAGGAAAAATGAGTCTCTTTAGAGACTTTTAGACACAAAATGCCAAAATAGCATTTTCGTGAATAATTAAAAGTTTCAAGGGCATTTAGGTAAATATAATAAATAAATATAGAAAAATTTTAGAAAATTTAAAAATAAACAGAAATAAATAACATAAAATAGATTTTAGATGAAATAAATTTTAATTAGCACACTAATAATTAATTTAATTACTTTAATACCCGTTAGAAAAATAATAAGTGTCATAAAATTTACCTGTGATTTTTGCGTAGGTCATTAATTAAAGTCATTAAGATCTTTTTTTATAAACCCCAATTTATCTTTGAAACAAAGTTAACTCAAAATTTTCTTTTTCAATAAAAATTCAATTAAAGATATAATTTATAATAAATGTAGGTTAAAATATATAAAAATGAGCATTCATGTCATTAATTAACTATTTATACGAAAATATATCAATTTCAGTCAAAAATCAACATTACCATCAATGGGGTGATTTGATTCGATTTGTGAGTTTAATGTACGATCTGAACAAAATTAAAAGTTTACGGGGCAACGTACCCCTGTGCGATAAGGTTAGGAGACAACAGTGTAAAAAAAACTCTTTTTTAATTACGAAAATTGTTATCAGGAGCATTGTTATGTCAAAAAAAAAAAAAAAAAAGAGGAACGTATAAAGAAAATAACATTTTTTTTAAAGAGTTAAGCATACAACTTCTAAAAAAATGTTCAGGAGCTAAAATCAAAATATTGAATTAAATTAATGTAATAAATGCTAAAAATCTCGTAATCTTGTCCTTTTCATTTGTTTCTTTATTATCTTTTTCTATAATAACTTTTCCTTCGTTCAAATATATATATATATAAGTACTATCATATGATCATTTTATTAATATAGGTTTTTATATTTGACATTATGGATACCACAAAAAATTATTCTATAATTAAAAGTAAAAAGTAAGAGTTTAAAAGAAAATTTTAAAATTATTTGCATAAAATTTTTCTTTATAAAAAATTAGGTGTGCAAAAGAAGAAAAAGTAGGAGAGAAAATTATAAATGTATGGCCTAACTTAGGCCCAATGGGCTCCCAAGTGTCACTAAGTATATTATATGTGGAATCAAGCACCAAAAATATCAAGATATTAGAGTGTCACTTTCTTAATCAAATGTTGAAATTTGATTAACATCCTTAATCATCGTATTAGAGACGCTATAATAGGACTAAAGTAATTTCACAGAAAGAGTTTCCAAAGTAAAAAAAAAATAGTTAAAAATTAAAATGCGACAGGGTCCGTGGGAATATAGAAACTAAGGATTGTATCTTTTTATGGTATTATTTAGAAACACATGCTAACTACGTGCATAATAATCCATAATAAACACACTGATATTTCTAAAGTTAAAACAATATAATATGATAAACATATCTTAAAATACATAAAAGGTTATAATAATAAAAGAAAAATAGAAAGGGAGAGTTATAATATTATACAAAAAGAAAAGGAAAAAGAGAGAAGGAATAGGATGAAACAAAAAAGAGAGAAAAAAACAAAAAAAAAAAAACAAAAAAGAGGAAAATTGAGGGAGCTACACTTGTCGTATACGAGAAGAACACCAAAAGTGGCTTTCTCCCTTTTATAGATGTATGTGTAGATATGAAGGGAAAAAAAAAAAAAAGATTAGGGATCAAATTACATGAGCCAAACAAATATATATAATTACCATTGATAGCGGTGGCATGACGGCAAGAGGATGACCTGTCAGGGCTTTCTTTTATCATCCAAAGATCGTTTCTTCTCATTTGTAGTGGGGCTGTAATTATGCTTCTAAGTGTGACTATTGATTATGGCTTAGACTACTATGACTTGGGATTTTAGGATACTAGTAGACGAAAGTATGGGTCAAATTCCCTAGCCGTTTTACATGTGGTCTTAGTAGATTTTTTTAAGGCGCATGAGGGTGTAAGAACACATTATTCATGGGTAGGTTTAGCGATTAGCGAGAGGTTAAGGGATAAGAAATTTTCCAAAATCTTAACCCATAACCACCCAATAATGTAACAGTTTGCGCGGATGGGAGTGGGTAGTTAGGTGGATGGATAAGGCAGTTTGTGAACCCCCCTCTTTCTCTTTCTCCAATTTTGTAACAAGTTTGCAATTTATTTTATAAATCAAATGACCACAATGTTGTTATCTAAGGGTCAAAAAAGAGAGAAAGAATAACTCAATATGAAACAAAAATATAATAATTCAAAGTCCTTAGCATCATAGAGTGAAAACATAATAAGAGGGTTTATTGTTGATACTACTTAAAAGTAAGAAGAAGAAGAAGAAGAGTCTACAACATGAAATTACAGTCTTTAAAAAATAAAAAAATGGTCTCCAAAGTAGTCAAGAGCCTATAGAAATAAATTTAAACACATATAATATTTCCCTAATGAGTTAGGGAGAGGAGGAGGTGCAATCGAAATTGCAAATAATAATAATAATAATAAGTTATAATAATTAGACCTACTAGAAGTTGAATTTAATATATATATATATATATATATTATATAGGAATTTAAAATATCCTTTCGAAACATATGTGTATTAAAAATAGCGGGTGAATGGGTTCAAATCACCTCCAAAAAATCAAACCCATTGTTGAGCCATCAAACAATGTGAGCGGGTAGAAAACCTGTCCAAAATAGGCAGTTAATAACGTGGTCCTGTTCTAAAGCGTGTGGCAGAATAGGAGGACTAGTTTAAACAGTTTGATGAACAACCTACCTTTATATAGAGAAAACAAAAAAAGTACGAATGCTTCACATGATTCAACTAAAATTCCAACTTACCTAAACATTAAGTACATAATTTTTTTAAATTTTTTTTGGGTATAACTTATTGGATATTTACAATTTGTCCTTGAACTTTTAGTTTTGGTAAGTTGTCCCTTAAACTTACAAATTTGTAACAAATCATGCTATCGATAGCAGTTTTATGTTATTGATTAAAATTGATATGTGATTTTTACATTAGTCATTAATTAAAAATATAAAAGGGTTTTTTCATATAAATATTAACCTAATTTATATTTAAACCAAGGTTAATTTAAAATTTTATATTTTGAGTGTAAACTCAATTAAAAATATTAACCATAATAAATTTGGATCTAAATATATAAAAATGACTATTTACATCAATGATCAACTATTCATGTAAAAATTATACGTCAATTTCAAACAAAAAATAAAAATTGCTATCAATAAAGAGTGATTTGCTACTATTTGTCAATTCAAGGGATAACTTGCTCAAATTAAAAAGATCAAAAGGTAAATTGTAAAAATGAGACAAACTCAGCTGGTAACAATGCAAAATACTTTTTTTTTAATACCTTACACAAAAGGACTTGCCAAAGCTACGCTTACATTCCACAAGTGTTGGACGTTTGCTGCTAAATACAAGAATGGACAAGAAAATCAGACTCGCCCTTGGCAAACAATGAAACGTTGAATTTCATGCGCTGGTGGTAATTGTTATTCTTGACCACCATCACCAATCTGGGCCAATTGTGGGCTTACAGTTCACCATTGGGGTCACACTGACATGCTTCAGAGCAGGAGTACGGCCCATTAGAATCCAAGCAGTCCCTACACACAATCTCTTGTCACCAAAAATGAGCTATATGGAGGAAAACAAAGCAGGCTCCATTAGCATGATCAAATCATACATGATGCAATATGCGCGACACAATAATGGGTTAGGAGAAGGGGCGTTGGCGTTGAGCTAAAACGATTTATCAATTTGTCACTCATTACTGCATTGGCGACGAGTTTGCTCGAACCATGACGACGACGCTTGGAGGAAGGTTGTGTAGTGGCCACCGGTTTTGGAGCTTCAATTGTTGTAGGCCGAACCAAAATTGATTCTTTTTTTTATAGAAAAAAGTACAAATGCCCCCTATTCTCTTAATTTATGAAAAATACCCTCTAACAAGTTACTTATTAAAGCTGCATTTTTATTAAAAATTGATGAATTAATAAAAGTCCGAGTTAACCTCATTTCTTACTCCATCATACGGGATGTTGAGTGGAATCTGCTAGGTTTCGTTCTAGAACCTGTCGGAACCTTCTCGGTTACATCATGGAACTTGTCAAGTTTTGTCGCAGAACCTGCGGGTTCCGTCCTAGAACTCATCAGAACCTATTAGTTCTAAAAACAGCCAGAGTCCATCCTGAAATTTGTGACAACTGTTAGGTTTTATCTTAAAACCCGCTAGATTTTGCCCAAAAGATCACTGGAACCGCTAGATTCTATCTCGAAACCTGCTAGGTTCCATTCACATATTAACAGCAAATTCAAATCTCTAATCAAATCATCAAAAAAGAAAAAATCCATTATCTTCAAACAAAGAATGAAACTATAAATACAACCAAATGTCAAACAAAAAGAAAAGACAAAGCATAAATTCAAGCAGATACAACTAAAAATTCAACTGCTAAATTAAAACACCAGATATTCAACCGCCAATGTTAGGAAACTGCCTCTTTCTTCACAGTGGTTAGAAGCATTCACTTCTCGGCGGCAACAGTCATCAGCTCGCAGATTTATCATGGAGATAGGAGATAAATTAATAAACTATAATTCAATCTATAAATCAAGTTATAAATGATCTGTCATGGAGATCGGAGGTTGGATCTATCGCAGATCGTCCATCATTAGATTACAAAATTGCAAATGATAAAAATCTACTGATTCATAATAAAAAGCTAAAAAATGCAAAATAAAAATTATAAAACCCTAGTCTAGCTTCTCTAGTGGAGTCGCGAAATAGTGAGGCTCTTTTGTCGTAGGCCTCCACACGTGGAAGGTGCATACTTTGTGGGCTCCTCCTATTGGCTCGAGGGCTGCCTGATAGTAACTAAGGTGGCTGTGCGATAGGTGATGAACCTAATTGAGTCCGCGACGGCTGTTTCGGTGTTAGGAGTGGCCGAAACAGGCTATTTAGGACTGTCATGTAGTGGCCCCAACTGAGTTACGGCTAAACCCAGGTAACTTCGAGGATGAGACCCATTGCAGTTATGGACCTGTTGGAGATGATAACTTTTCCAAAAGAGAACTTCGAGCATACATGTGGTGGGGGAGAGAAACGTAAATGTTTATTGAGGAATTTTCAATGTCCTAGGTGGTGGTGGTGGTATGCCTATTTGTTTTAAAAATAGTACTTTTGATGAAATAGTATAGTTTGTTGGTCCTTTGGGAGAAGCAATCCCACAAGAGAACAATTGTGACAGTTGGAGTAGTGTAAGGCTTAGTGAGAGGTTTAAAAGAGAGAAAAAAGGGATTTCAATTAATGGATCTTTTGATCCTCCTTCTACACAGGGGTTATTTGGGACATAAAAAGAGTTAATCTTAAAGAGATTTGGCAATGCTTTCAGGTTCCAATGGGAATGGGTGAGCGTCGTGAATGTTCTTAAAGCTCACTAAAAAACGAAATTTGAAGTTTTTGGACTAGTATAGATGATGGTTTTGGTATGATGTGGTGTTCTAGCTAAAGGATGTCGAGGTTGGGGATGAGGTTTATGGATGTTTTGAGATGGTTTGAAGGTCGTTCATGGTGATAGTGTGGTGATTTGTGCTTAAGAGGGGTAATGGCTATGGTCATTATGGAGGTTTTAAGATGGAGATGATGATAGAGAAGCTGATGATTATGGTGGCTATGGAGGTTCTTGCTTGATAGTATGAGTAGAATGAGGTTCAGTAGCCTCTTTCTAAGGGTGTTAAAGGGGGTATTTACAAAAGAAATAGAGATCTAGTTTCGTTGGGCTTCTTCTATTTTCGAGCATGTTTTTGGGGGTATTTCCAGATTTGGTTCCGTGGGAGCAGTCATATGTAGCAACTTTCTGCAATAGAAGATTTTCCTTTTAGGTTCAAATTTGGTCTTCCAACACAGGTCTAAGAGCGTCAGGAGCATTAACGGCCAGCCGACCTAAGTGAACTATTCCGAAGAGCCTGCTACTAGGGTATCCATGTGGCAGGAGTCTTGCCTTATCATTTTGGGCAAGGTTAAGACTTATGAATTGGGTTCCCCTTTGACGCGCTCTTGATTGAGGGGACTTTGTCTCCGATTGTAGGAGTCACATGTCCTTGCAGCAGAGCTCCCATAGGTGAGTTGGCAATGCTAGAGTGGCGAGTGAGCTAGCGCAGTAGGTGTATTGCCACGTTGGATGGGCCAAAAAAGGGCTTTTCTAGTGTTGGACCTAGGCTGCTAGGTGGTTTTTTGGGCTCTAGTTTATTTTGAGTTCCTCCATATCTATTTATTCTAATTCCAATTAAACTTAAAATTCCTTAAGTGAGTTAAAAGCCTAATTGGATGAAAATAAATAAGCCCATTTATGTTCTTTGACCTTTCAAACTACGACTTATTTGGAGGACCCCGCCTTGTGACTTGGGTCCACGTTTCTTAACGTGGGCCATACTATAAGATATGGGCTGGGCTCATGTCTTATGAAAAAATAGGCATCAACCCCACTTAATATTTAATATTAGATAAACAAATGTTTTTAAATTTAAAACATGTGAAATATTTATTATAATATAATATGTGCAAGTGCAAATCATAGAAGATTATCGTTTTATAATATTATTGTTTTTAAAATAATGTTCAAGCTTTTGCTTTTTTAAATCATTACACTCAAGTTTTATCAAATTTTGCTAGCAAAAACTTTTGTTTTTTTTTTTTTTTCAATATTTTCTCCAGATTAGGCTATGCTCTAGAAATAAAACAAGAAAAAAGCAACTAAGGTAGAACAATAAAATTTACGTTAATCTCGAACTAAAAATTTATTAGAAAACATAACCAAGAATTCATGTACTGAATTTTCAACTTGTCAAGTGTGCAAGTAGTGTTAATTGATTTTTTTTGTTTTGTTGCATTTATACGTATATTCACACATGCATATATTATCACATGTTTCTTCTGAAATTGTATAAGTTCTTCTGAAATTGTATAAGTATATATAGACGTATAAAACCTTGAAAGTACAGGTTAACCTTACATAGAAATCCAAATCCTCAAGTTTAGATTTTTCATAACTATTTATTTATTTTTAATCTTGTTGAAAGAATCCATTACCTTGATTTTAATCCATATAAAGCTGAACTTATGATGGGTATAAATAGACATTTAGAATTTAAAACACATATTTTAGGCCTTAATTTAAAGGGAGAGAAATGAATTAAGACTTTTCTATAATATTTATGAATGAATTATTACATTTATAATGAGGTGAACAACTAAATTTAGGGGTCTTATAGGCACTCAAGGAACCTTAAGCAGCTGCCTAAGCTATCTAGGCCTTGAATCGGTACCGCATATATAGTTATATTTAGCAAAAACGGTTTTAAACATTTTCTTTCTGGTAAGCACTTTTATTGATGTTTTTTCTCACAAAATTTAAACAAAAAATAGTTCAAACTATAGAAAAAGGTTCCTTTCGTCCTTTTAGATAAACGCTATAACACTTGAAACTAAGGTTTGGACCAACTTATACACGATGGTCTGTAAACAAAAATGATCATGTAGGAGCCATGAGTGTAAAGCAAGCACACCAAAGAAACTATCAAATTGATCTACATGGAGCAAGTTGTAATGTAAAAATACAAGGTTTCACAAATCTTATCAAACTCTTAAGACGGAAATATATTGAAGTAAGAAGAGAAGAAATCTTGCTCTTAATCGTAAAAAAAAAAATTGGACGCTACATTAATGGTCCCCCAAGAATGGAAAACAACTAATAAACATTACAAACAGACGACAACAACAACAAAACTACCACCATAAATTTGCACAAAATTAACGCAATGAATTCTCACAGTTCGAATACCGTGTAAATTTTGAGACGTTGAATTAACGCTGGTTTTATTCTTTAATAAGATAAGATTCTCCTCTTCTAGTAGCTTATTAATTTATTGTTGATTATATAATCATCTTTGTCTTGAAAGCCTCTAGTACTACGCAAACAAATTATATATATATATATATATATATATATATATATATATATATAGGGAAATCTTTGTCTTTGCACGAGGATATTATTAGTGGAAAATAGAAGGTGTGCATGTACTGAACGGCACAAATGATGCAATACGTTTGGTATATCTTGCCGCGACAGAAATTGTACAAATAAATTTGCATATATAACTGGATTTAACAAAGGAACATGAAAGTGGTCATTTTGAAATCTTCTTTTAATGTTTGGGAGATTAACAGCATGATAATTACACCACCTTTGTTTACTACAAATACTAAGTCTCACGTCGTTAAAATATAACAATGAATACTAATTTATAAAAATATCGAGTCTTTCACTTCACAGATCGATCTCTTCAAAGATAAATGTTTAAATTTTTCATAAGTTCAAATTTTATTATGATATTAAAGCCCAACCAGCTCAAACGAGTAGCTATCTATCTATTATAAAAAAATGTAGTTCAAATAAATTCTTCTTACAAACGAATTGAGAAACATGCTATAAACGTTTATAGCTTTTGCCCACTGTTATTTAACCGGTAATTTTCATCCATTAAAGAAAATACGAGGGAACAAAATATTGGAATATATGACAACATAAAGTAGATTCCTGCATCTTTGTCAGCTGTGTTTGAGATCGAATAGTTGTACTATTTTTTGGTTTAACTAGAGGATGTCACTATCATGCGGAAACTTATATAAGCAAATTAGAATGAAACATTAATGCAGACTGTTTAGAAGTATCTAATTCGATCTAAAAGGCAATGGCTAGCTAGCTTGCTACTTAATAGCCAAGGCCTCGTGAAGAATTTACATCCTGTTCATTTTTCTGGTTGACAACCTAAATGCAAAGAATTGAGAATATGTGCAAAATTATAGGACTGTTTTAAGGTTGAGATCACATATTTTAAGTATTTTTTTCCTTGATAACTTCTATGCACCCTAGTTTGTCTCGTAGGTTTTGACTATAACGTTTTCCCTTATAAACATTTAAATTTCTATTCAAACCTATAAATCAAACGTGATGAGTTTACATATACAATAAGAGACACGTTTTATCATTATCTAATTATAAACTATTAGAATGTAACATTATTAAAGTTAAGATATAGTAGGACATTACTCCTATAATATTGAAATGTTTAGGTATAACGTGATATTTATTATACACCTTGTACATTCCAATTTGTATATTATTATAGGCATAGCATGGATGTTTCAAAAAATTAGAAGGGTGTAAACTATAATAAATTATGAAGGACCTAAGATCATGTGAAGATCACAATTTAATAGATCAGTTGGGAATGTCGTTCAAGTCAAAATTATAGTTTAAATCAACTTTGTCACAGTATTTTCTTTACAAACTTTTGTGATGTTTGACAAATCAGTACTAAACAAAATTTTTTGTTTCTACAATATAAAACTTTTATATGCTATAATGATCAAATAATTAAGATACCGTGTAAAACTTTTACATGCTATAATTTTAAATTTAAAAATTTCTATTTTAACCATATTTCTCCAACACCTTTTTAAATTTTAAATCAACTTTAATTTAAACTATCGAATTGACTTAATAGGGTGTTTGAGAGAGTGGTGGGAACCAGTGGTGGAAACTACTTTTATTGTAGCAAATTTGTTTTTTGTTACTGTAGCATGTGAGAACTTTTTACTGTTTATAACTAAGATTATGGTGGAAACCACTTTGTCAAACGGGCCTAGCTTCCTAAACGGTCTAAATATGATATTTTTCCGCCATAAAATTCCCCGCAAAATCATGGCCAGCTTGTCGTCCCACCAGCTAGTTGACCACAACAAAAGTCTCGGCCTTTCTGTAAATTAGTAAACCGCCGCTTTTATATCTTCAGACGCAAGTAATTAAAAACCCGGCAAACTTTCTCATTCATTTTTTGAATAAAAAACACAAGAAAGAAAGAAAAAATAATATAAAATCCTCGTGTGCGCAAGGAACCTTTTCTCTTTGAAATTCCTTCTTTCTGGTTGGTGCAAGAACATAGAGAGAGAGAGAGAGAGAACCAGAAAGAAGGAATTTTTCGGCGCGGGATTTTTGTCTGTCCTGTCCAGTCCACCACCGTTGCTTTTAGTTGTTCTCCGCCTCAGCAGATTCCTCTCTCTCTCTCTCTTCAATATCTTCTGTCGATCTTTTTATTTTCCCTCTCAACTTTTCTTCATGATCAATTGCTTTTCAAGCCAAGAATCTTCATCTCTCTAAAATCACTTCCTTTCCCTCCCAGATATTCCCTCTTTCTCTCTCCTCTCAAGTTTCTTTCCTTTTCCCTTTCTTTAATTTAATTTAATTTTTTTTAACGATGGCTAATGCCTCGTTCTCCTCCTTTATTTTCAAGCCGTCGCTTATTTCCTCTCTCTCTCTCTCTGTTTCTGTTTCTCTGTTCCGTCCTTTTCAGAATTGGAGGCTCCTTTTCCGCAAGGTTCGTATTCCGGTGAAGGCTATACATAGCTACTTTCCATGGCTTCTTCGGATGTCAACCATCTCTCTCAGCCTTGCATTTACGGTACAATTAATTCTTCAATTCAATTTCTTAGTTTTATTGCTCTGAGAAATGTTCTAGACTAATTATTGATCAATGGAGTTCGTAGATAGTCATGTGTGTACTTCAGTTTGTTTGTCTCAGAAAAACTGTTCGATTATAGTTGGACATGTTCAGAGAAATGGTTTAGAGTTTTTAAGTAATTATCGGATTGAATTTTGCTTTTTCTTCTTAGTTTTGATGTTTTTAGGTTGGGAAAGTTGGTTCTGAATTGATTAAATTTCCTGTTTTAGTTACCAAAACAAAAAAATAAAAATTGAGAAGCATTTTTTTTTGGTGGTGGTGGTGGATTGGTATTGAAATGGTTTTGGGTAAGCAGGGGACTTTGTTTCTTCGTACACAGAGAGAAAATCGCGCTTCATGAAATGGCTGAGTAAGCTTTTCAAGGGTGGCTCCGGTGGTCGCCGAGGAGGAATTGGTGGCAGCGGCAGTCATCCGCAGCTCATTGGCGATGAAAACATGGTTTGGCGCACACCAAGTAGATCCTGGGTCAGGCTTTTCTTCTTCTTCTTTTTCTCACTTGTTATGTTATGTTCACATATAAACATTAATTATTTTCATCTTTGTGGTGTTCTTTTACACCACACATTAGTCTGTCATTTTTTTAGCAGATTAGTATGAACTTAGTCTAATTTAGTGCAATTTACATACTTTAAAATTTTGTCTGGATGGTAGCTGGAACTTTCAATCATGGTTCCGAGGTATATGTTTGTCAAACTTTGGTTTCCGAGCAATATAGACCTACTATAGTTTGGTTTTAGCCAGAAATTTGATAAATGTCATGAATGCTTTAACCTTGTATATCTCGGGTTTGAAATCCTGTGGTTATTATTAAACCCTCATTAAATTAGGTTCTTCTTTTATAAATGGAATTTTCACCAAGTTCTTCTTAACAATTAGGATGATCGCTCTAGATCGCAGAGGGAGAAAGATGAGTCAGAACATGCAAATGCTCTATCTTTGGCTGAAGATTTGAGGAGACCAAGTGGTATGTTTTGAATTTGTTATATATCCACGTATCTTCGTGTTGTGCACATTCACAGGGCATATATTTAGTTTATTTGTGTGTGTGTTTTTTTTTTTAATCTCAGGACATAGACGGCGGAGAGATCATGATGAAGAAATTGCTAGGGCACTTCAAGATGGCTGGAATTTGCCTTTTTCCTCTCCGCATGGGGCACTTCAAGATGGCTGGAATTTGCCTTTCTTCTCGCCGCATGGGGCACTTCAAGATGGCTGGAATTTGCCTTTTTTCCCTCCGCATGGCCCTTCACGTCCCCATCATCATGTTCCTCCGCTTTGCCCTCCTCCTCTCCATCCACATCACCCTCCGCATGCCTCCCAGCAGCATTACCCTCATGGATACAAGTAAGATTTCTTACTCACAGTTGTAATCATGTATGGCTTAAAACAATATGGTTGTGAACTTTGGTTTAACTTTGGTTCCTTTTGAGTGTCAAAAAGAATGACAACCAACGTCAGATATCAAACGGGTTTGCTGGCATCATAATCCTCTTTGTTCCTCATTCTAGAATATTATGCTCAACTTGTTGACTGACCCTAGTTTAAGTGGGAGGCATTTTACAAACTTAATCTTTTAAACATGTTGGAAATTAAGAATTAGTAGCTCTGCTTAAGCATATAAAGTCATATTCATTAAAGCATTTACACAATGCAGCAAATATTCATATGAAATCATATGACATCACATGAGACTCCACCAATCTTTCATGTCTTGCGATTGATTTAGCGTTGTGTACTCCGTCTTTTCTTCTTTCTGTGGAAAATGCAAGTTGGTCTTCGTAGTTGCTTGATTATAGTCTATCAAGTTTTTATTGTTCTCTTTCCAAACGTCTGAATGCGATGATTTGGTTTATAGGTCTGGTTGAATTCCATTTGAAGTTTGTTTAGAAGAAAAAAGAAAAGTTAACAAACTCAAACTCACCCGATTTTAATATTCAGTTGTTGAAATGTTGAACTGTTCTTTGCAGAATATGTGGTGGCTGCAAACGTGAAATACGTCACGGCAATTATTTAGGATGCATGGGAACTTACTTTCACCCTCAGTGCTTCCGCTGTCATGCCTGTCGTCTGCCAATAACTGAGAATGAGGTACATCGATTCTCCTTGGCCTCCCAATCTTCTTATCACGACTCTTCTTTTTCATCTAGATCTTACTGTTTTTTTTTTTCCTCTTGATCTAGATTCTCTTTGGCCTCCTAATCTTCTTGTCACGACTCTTCTTTTTCATCTAGATCTTACTGTTTTCTTTTTTTCCTCTTGATTCTAGTTTTCTTTGTCAGGAAGGGATCCGTATCACAAGAGTTGTTTCAAAGCGCTGGCTCATCCTAAGTGTGATGTCTGCCACCAATTTGTACGAAATGCTTACTTTAGTTTGTTTATAACTGTTTTGCATTTTGCAGCATCAGAATGTTAGTTTTACAAGGCGATTCAATACGTTTTATAAATCATTAACGTCTTTCTCATTAGTAGATTAGAAAATTATTGAATAGGTGTCTGTTGTTCTAATGCGCCTGGATTCAAGACTACGAGTTTCATAATAAACCTGAAGTTGAAGATAACTTATTGAAATTTTGACCCAACTAATTTTCCTTCTACCCTAGAACCCTTTCTCGTTGGCTCGCACTTGAAAATAATGGTAAAAAGGAATAACAAGCAGTCACCATGGTCCATGAACAATCTCATTGTGATTGATTATCTGTTAAACTTGGACTTCTTCCTCCTGTTATTATTGACAACAATGTGTGTTGATTTCATAAATTTCAGATTCCAACAAACCGGGATGGTTTGATCGAGTATAGGTGCCACCCATTTTGGTCTCAGAAATACTGTCCTGCACATGAACACGACAACACAGCTCGTTGCTGCAGTTGTGAGCGCTTGGAGGTACCATTCAAAGCCACTGAACCTTACTGTTTTATTAAAAGTGGTTACTAGTATCTTCAATTTTTTTTTTTCGTTTTTGGACTAATTCATGAGTATCAACCAAGTTATATTTCTTATACTGTTCCTTTTCTACATTTTTTCCCCAAGTCTTGGGATTCAAGATATGTTTCACTGGGGGATGGACGGAGCATATGCTACGAGTGCATTGAATCTGCTATCATGGATACTGGTGATTGCCAACCTCTTTACCATGCCATCAGAGACTACTATGAAGGACTGAACATGAAAATAGATCAGCAAATTCCCATGCTTCTTGTTGAAAGACAGGCACTCAATGAAGCAATTGTAGGAGAGAAGAGTGTAAGTGATCTTTTATTGCCATTGTTTGTATGTTCTAGTTTTTCGGTTTGTGGAAATCTTCTAACAGAGGATGGGTTCTTTCCAGGGCCTCCATCACATGCCTGAGACAAGGGGTTTATGTCTTTCTGAAGAGCAGACAGTCACCAGTGTATGGTTTAGAAAACGCCCTATTTAGTTATTTATTTATTGTAGCTTAAACAATTCGAAAGTAGAGGTGCTGAAGCAATATCATGTGCTGTTTTTCCCTCTCTCTACAATGACCAGATACAGAGAAGACCCGGAATCGGGGGCCACCACCTCACTGGATTGAGAACTAAACCACAAAAACTGACTCGAAAATGTGAAGTGACAGCCATTCTTGTTCTCTATGGTCTTCCAAGGTGATTTTCTTATTCTCCTCCCTAGGTTGCATGAACATCCTTTTTAGTCGTTCTCTAGTTCATATCCTATGTGAAAACTAGAGTAAGAACAATGTTGGAAGGAACTGTGACAAAATATTTCTCGCTATGAAGTGTTTCCCGTTATAAACACAATTAGAAAAACAATTTTTTGAGGAGAATAATTGTTTATAAATGTGTTGAAAAGGTTTAAGAAAAAGAAATAGTATGATTGGAGCTCCTTTTGCACAAATTGATCGATTTGAAGTTCCTAAGTATCATTATTTTAAATTTCTTCGTTGGTTGCAGGTTACTGACAGGTGCGATTCTTGCCCATGAATTGATGCACGGTTGGCTACGTCTTAAAGGTAAAAGCCATCTGAAGCTTTCTTCACCTCATCATCTTGGATTATTTCCATCGAACTTAGAACAAATTATGCAGGCTTCCGTAATCTTAATCCCGAAGTAGAGGAAGGTATCTGTCAGGTGCTTTCACAAATGTGGCTTGAATCTGAGGTAATACCAGTATCTGGAGGCATGCCTTCTACATCAGCAGCTTCATCATCCTCGTCATCGTCATCAAAGAAAGGTGGAAGGTCCACCGTCGAGAACAAACTGGGCCAGTTCTTCATGCACCAAATTGCCAATGATGCTTCTCCAGCATACGGGGGAGGATTCAGGGCTGCGAATGCAGCCGTCGACAAGTATGGTTTACCTCATACCCTGGAACACATCCGTCTCACAGGAAATTTCCCATAGTAATGTGAATTCGAGTATTCTGTACCTCATTACCTCTTTAAGTTGCCTTTATGTGTTCATTGGAGATAAGTGTTTTCTCCTAAAAAAAAATTAAAAAAAAATTAAGCTCCCCTTTTTTTGGAAAAAAAAAAAGGAAAAGAAAGAAAAAGGGAAGCTGCTGAAGCTTGAGGCGCCCCACAAATTTTCATGGGGTGCCCATGCGAGGGATACCAATTCAAAGATGAGTCCTCCACTCTAATAAAGATGCACATTTTTATTTTCATTTGACATTTGAACCCAATATTTACTTCTTTTTCTTTTTTGCACTGCCCCATGAATTTCTTATTTAATTCTTCTGCTTGGGCAATCATTTGAAGAGTAGAGTGGCGTGGTCCATGGACATTAGCTAACATCGCTCCTAAACGTGGTTAAGAACTTCGACATTTGTTTATTGATCTAAAGTTTTCCAAGGGAAGAATATGGAAACAACGCAACTTCAATCCCAGACGACGACCGCCGAAAGAACATTGCCTTTAATGTGCAAAAGTCTGCTCTATAGAACTTGAATAAACAAAGTTTTTCATGCAAGTGGTGGCACAGGTTTGACGCTAGTTTAAAAAGATAAACTGCCAAATATGCCAAATGTCATCAACGGTACTTTCACAAGATTCCAAACTAAAGTCAAATAATTTATGCCCAAAAAAACAAACAAAAAAAAAAAAAGACTAAAGCCAACCGTACGGTTTGCTTCCAAATTTAGCATTCTTCCACCAACCAAAGAGAAATCTAAAAAAGCCGTGTGAACAAAGTGACATTAAAGAATCAAGATTTTAGAGGGTACAATGAAGCAGCAAAAGACAACACTGAAAACTTGGAAATGTAATTGCAATGACGAACAAAATACTATAGAACTGCTGCACTGCGGATTTAATCTGTCAAATGGAGTATTGAATCTATACATGGAAAAATTTAGTTCCCACAGTAGCATCGCAATGTAACCACTATGAGAAATCCATTAAAAGAAATGAGCTCTGTCGTTAACATAACAGTCAGTTCAAACCGCCTCCCGCCTTAGTTGAAAAGAAGCTCCCAGATTTGTGATCAGCTAACATCTGCTAAAAGTAGCTTAAGCGTCTCATAAGTCATAAAACAAATTCCAACACCAGGAATGACCTTGTAGTATTCTGGCAGAATTCCTCGGTATAAGCCACGCAGACCTTCGGTCTGAAATATGTGCTTAAATGTGCCAAAAAGACCCGTTGTGTAGACACGGGCTCGACCTGCTGCTCCCTCCAGTTGTTTCCTTCTTCTAACAAGATCCAATGGGAAGGTTGCTGCACATTCACGTAGAGAAGTAAACAAAATAAAATGAGCTGTGACAATTTTTCATAGAAATCTTTTGCTAATGCTTACTTTGACAATTTTTATTAAACAACCTTTTTAGATCTCAACATTAACATCAGAAGAAAGAGAGGAAAACATCAACAAAACACAGAATGGAAAAAGTCTGATGACGAATAGGAACTTAAGAAAATGATTTCCACCTAAATTACAAGTGAAGCATATCATCAAGTTACAAAACACACATCGTACAAACTTTTGAAGGTTAGTTCATGTCACTCATTCATATGATCTCTGAAAAAGAGCAATCTTCTTTCGTTTGAAGAAATCACCCAATAATCAGTACCGTCAGTAACAAGGGGCAATACTAGAGTATGGCTCTACAAGTTATAATTATAAGATCCAGCCACAACCAGAGTATAGACAGCCTATCAAACTAGGCACTGAGTAAATGCATCCACCAAAAAAAAAAAGAGACCTATGTCCTAAAGCTACCAGTGATATAAAGTGTGATGTTTGTTAGATCTAGCTAATACAGTGTCAGCATTTAAATTTGCTTCGAGATTGCAAGTTTTATATTTCCTGCTTCACGGCTTTGACACATGCAAAAGAATCCACTTAATTGAATTAGATGAAATATTACGTCTCGTCGTGACGTGAAACTAGACGAGTGATGTGCTTAATCCATATTGGATGTAAATCAATGAACATAGTACTCCCCTATGCACTGGTGAGACTTGGAGAATCCAACACCCGTGAAGCCATTGGAGCAGAACCAAATGAGAAGCATACCTCAAAGAGGACACCTCTCACAATTGATATCTGAGATAAGATAGGTTCACCTGAGAGTAGTGCCACCCAATAAAGGAACCCACTGCAAGGCTTGGGGAGACACGTCATTGAATAAATGTGAAAAGATGAAATTCATTCAAGAAAAATCTTCATGTAAGCTTAGAGTTAGAAGAACGACAAAGGAAAAATAACAATTTCTTATTAGCTTCCTTACTAAACTTCTCAAATGCCATATTAAAAAAACCACTCCAGTCTGGTCTCTGGTTCTAGGGGTCAGTCTGTTTAGGTAATTGGTGCAGAGCCTGCACCACAGCTTGTTTCTCTGCATCAAAATCATTGTAAACGGCTACATTTATTAACTTCTATATCAAAATATTGAAGAGTGTCTAATTACATAATTGTAATTAATTCAACCAAAAGCTCATTGGCACTGCTAATCAATTAGCCTTGACTTCGGATGCACTGATTTGAGGCTAGTCTAACAGGGGGGAAAAAAATAACAAAACGCTGTTGTTAACTAAGACAATATTTACAGAAGAGGAATTACGCGAGTATTGTGCACCAACTAACTAGCACATAGAAAATCACAACCATGTAGCGAAGATGATAATCATGTTACGACCATGTCAAGTTGAAGGATAAGAGCTATTGTGCAATTGCCCACTAATATTTAAGAACAAACCCAACTTTATTCAAACTTCAAAGGACATTGTAATCAAACAAGTTTGTGATCGCTCACCTGTTGAAGATGCAATGCCTGAAAGACTGCCACAAGCCAGACTAACTAGGATAGGAGAATCATGGGGCCTGAGGTTTTAAAATTAAAAAAAAAATTAATAATATTCTCATTATTCCTCATACAGAGAGCAATAAATCGAAATCATGAGAAGTTGCGTTAACACCCAGAAATGCAATCCGACTACCTATGCGACTGCCAAGAAGATCTCAAACTCTCATACACTGAGAAGCTAATAGCTATATTGGGCCCAACACCCTGCGTTATAGACAGAACAACAATCAGATATGTAGACCAAAAAGAAAACAATTTTAGCATAAACAATGTTTAAAATAACACCATAGCATTACCAAGAGGGTTGCTCCAAGTCCTTTATAGAGTCCTAAAACACCCTCCTCACAGCTAATAGTTCGCAGAGCATGCCAAATTCCTCGGTAATACATCGTATGCGTCTGCAAATTTCAAAACCCAAGATCCAATTGTAAGACAAAACCATAATGAACATTCAAATCCAGAAAACAAAAGCAGAATTAAAGTTCTTTTCAATGAGCTTTTTCTCTGCCAGCCATAACCTTACCTGAGCTGCGAGGCGTGTCCTGACAAGATCTAAAGGATATGTGGCTGAGGCAGCTGTTATTCCTGCCAAGCCACCACCCACAAAATGCACACAGAGGTCCGTTTTCATACTTTCCCTACGGCTTTCCAGCCCCGGAATCATCTGAAGTAACTGTGCCGGATAAAATTCAAAGGAATCAGACATTGAATAACAAATAACAAAACTTGGGAACCAAAAAAAAGAAAGAAAGAAAGCAAAAAAAAAAAAAAGAAAAGCTAATTTGGTAAGAACCTCTTTGTAGTGCTCGTATGCATAGAAATTAACGGAAGAATAGGGTAATCTGTGAGCTATTGTGACCAAATTTCCTTTCCAGAAAGCTCTAAATCCTTCTTCCACAACGATTCGTGAAGCCTCACGCCATATGCTGGCCTTTCTTAATGTAGCAACATCGGAGTGCATACCTTGCACCTGAAAGAAACGGGGGAAAAATTGAAAATAGATAACAATTAACAAGATACGAAATTTTTTCGAAACGCATGTAATTCATGGAAGGAGAGAAGAAGCCAAACAGGAAACGAACCTGAAAGAGAATAGTAAGTCTAGCGAGCGGCGCCGTACAGGTCTTGCTGAGAGCGCCGGCGACGCCTCCGGCGATGAGCTGAGACAGCGTACCGATCTGAGATTTCTGGTGCATCGACTGCTGCGGACGCTGTTGCGGCGTCAGACTCCTCACTCCACCTTCGACGGCGACTCCGCCATGGACGGTGTTCAGAGCTCTCTGCCCTCCTTCGACCGCCATTCCCGTCTGCATCTACACCCCATCCAAATCCTCACTTTCTCTCTCTAGTTTCTCTCTCTAAGACCCCCCGGGACAAGCTCCTGCAAAATCTTGATGAATTATCAAAGCTCTCATGAGATAACGACAATCGCGAACCCTAGAAATACCAGAGAAGATTCTCTTTCAAAACCCTAACGATTCCGATTCTCTTTCTTCTTCTTCTTCTTCAGTCAGAGCGTGGTTTGAACGCACAGCTACAGCCAAAACGACGCCGTCCGCCCGCGGTTTTCGCTTTACCCTTTTCCACTAGGAAAAGTTTTTGCCTAGTGTGGTGAAAAAGCGGTGAGCTCGGCAAAATATTGCTTCGACGCGGTCAGTTCTATTGTAGCGAAAAAGTCATCAATCTATAAAACCGTTTATTTGCTTAATCTGAGTGTTGAACGAAATCTGGTGCCGGTTGAGAAGGGTTTATTATAGAGACGGATGCAGAGGAAATATTCCGGACCCAGGATATCTGCTCAATTTGTTTTGGAATATTCTTGGCGTGCTGGTGACAGTTGTGATGTTTTTAACGTTGCTGTGAAAAGTCGTTCAATTGGAAGACCGCTCAGATGACGCCACGTGTTTGACGTTCGAAATCTGATAACTCGAAGTTGAATTTTGTTTTCAATTTTTTAATAATAACGACCACCAACCAACCTTTGGCGCCAACTGAGGGGCGGGTTGGGTTCAGCATTGTCAAACACGGTCCGTGACGGATTTGGGAGCGCCATTCGTACCGATCGAAAGTCGGGTTTTTTCAAAGACTTTTTCTCTTTTTCTTCTTCTTCTTCTTCTTCTTCTTCTTCTTTTTTTTTTTTTCGACGAAATGAAAGGCTCGCTAACAAACCTGCAACTTTAAAGTCTCCTCTTTTGCTATTTGAATTTAAGTTACCATTTTATTTTTTAAATTTTTAATAATTCTCACTTTGTCTCTTAAATTTTAAAAGTTATCTTTTGTTCCTTAAGTTTTTAAAACTCTTTACTTTGTCTTATGAACTTCTAATTTTCTGTTTAAAAATAAGAAGATATTGTTGAATAATAGACAAAACCTCATTTTTTTTCCTTTACAGATAATTCATGTATAGAGCTGTCAATTTGAACAAGGTCAAGTGAGCTCAGTCTGTCCCAACTCAAGCATGAGCCATACTGAGTTGAAGATTTAGGCCCACAGTAGAACTATTTAGTCCGATTAGATAATTGTTTATTTTGTTAAAATTCTCTTATAAAACTCGAGCGATTTGGGCCCGGGCTAGGCCTATGTGGCTTTAGACTAGGCTGGGCTTCCTTGTTCATTGGCCTAGCCTAATTTTTCTTTTTGGCCCTATAGTCTAGGCCCAACTGCCCCAATTGACGCCACTACCTGTGTACGAAATCTCCCAAGGAAACAATTGAACATTGCAAAGAACACATTTAGGGAAACAACTTAAACCACAAAGAACAAACTCGGCCCTAAATCTATGAAAATTCAAAGAGCAAACCCAAATTAACAAGGTACTTCTAGCCTTGGTGCAACATCGAAGGACGCTAATGGGTTCATAATGGTGATGGGGAGCTTGGGCACATAGTGGAGAGAGTTGGTTTGTGACGAGGAGCTCGAACTCGCATTGGCCTTGGCTTGAACCCATGACAAAGAGGGTTGGTTTGCAGTGGCTTGGACTCGAAGGCATGAGATGTAATGACAGAGAAAATTTCATTAATAAAACTTAATATTTAATTAGGTTTAATTAATGAATTTACTTTTAAAAAAATGTGATTTTTGTAAAAAGTTGTAATTTTTGTAAAAATTACGATAAAGTATGAATAAACGGTATTGATTGCACGTTTTATGGCAAATGTGATGCAATGTTGGATATGGTAAAATATAGATTTTATGAGTTTAATTACTCAGAAATTTGTAAATAATATCCTTAAAATGAATTTTATATCACAATTAATTACAAAATTGTGGTATAAACGAATGAGTGATTAGAATGTAAATAGGACACAGAGGTTATCCAAACCTTAACTTGGGGTAGAAAGGAGGCCGGAGCAGTACGATAATACTACTTAGTAAAAACGCAGAAACAAAAAATGTCATATTTAGCCTCTAAAAGTGAATGAAAAGTAAGTCAAATATTTTTATACAGTCTAAGGATAGAAAGTACACTGATGTGGCCACAACAGTATAAGAAAAATACTGCGTGATGAAAAATTACACTGTGTGAATTTTGGGCCACACAAAGTGGACACTCCTTGGTTTCCTAATGGGCCACATGTCATGAAAAGTGGCCCAATAGCATGTTGCCACCTAGGGGTATACTCATGGGTTACCATGAGTCACCAAAAGAGATAAGGATGCATTTATGGCAAGTTATCACAAATTTTTCATTTCTTTCTTCTTCTCCCAAGTTCGGCAGCCATTGCTAGACCTTTCAAAAAAATTTCTCAACGTCACACTTTGCAAAAGTAACCCCAAAACAAATTTTAGAAGCAAGCTCAAGGATTTTCACAAGATTTAAGGTAAAAATCCCAAACTTTTTAACAAGTTTTCAAGGGATTTTTCATGGGTAGAAGGAGAAAATTAAACCATGGTATTTTTGGGGGAAAAGGAAGCTTAGGAGGGGGTTCAAAGGGATTTTGAAGGCTAGAAAACGAAATGGTACTATTTTGGTAAGTTTTGGGTTTTAAAGTTTCAAAATTTTGTGAATTTTGTTTTGATTCTTAACTCATGTGAGTTCTTGAGCCTATATTTGATGAAATTTCATGTAAACGTGATGAATGACATGTTTAAGTTGTGAAATTTTGGTTTATGGTGCAAAACAGTAGTTTTTGTAAATTTGAAGTTAGTCTTTGCAAAAATAAGGTTTGAGCATGAGGATGATTTGATTAAGGCATGAAAAGGTTTCTACAGGGGTAGATTTACAATATTGTAATGATTTTTACAAAAATGCCCTAGAGACTAAATTGAAAGAAAAAGTTCTTTCTCGGCAGAATTAAAAAATGGCCAAAAACACTCATGTACAGTGAGATTTTGGGAAAAGTTAAAACATAAAAGTTGTAGATCTCGATGAAACTGTTAGGTGTTGTAGACGGTTCGTCGAAAAACTCAACCGCTTGTGAGTTTTTGATTTTCAAGAATTTATTAAAAGTAAAAAAGTGTTAAAATAGCAAAAACATTATTTTTCAAAATGATTTAAGGTATGGCACCTCAAGTAAAAATATTTCTTATCAAAAATAGGAAATTTTGGTTCAAAGAGAAAAATTTTAGCCTCGGGGGCAAAATTGTCAAAATTTTTAGTTTAGGGGCTAAATCGTAAAGTTTTATGAAAAAAGGTTATAAGTGTGAAATAAAGAGATACAAGCCACTAGGACATTATTTTAAAGTTAATATATGGCTATTTTTGTTAAAATAACGAATCGAGCTTGGGTAGGTCAGTAGGGCCACGGAGGGTAAAATCGTCATTTTTGTCCGAATAACTCGAATTGCTCTAAAAGGTCTCAAATAAGAAAAGAAAATGATTAGAAAGATTCCCGCCCTTTGTAAGTGATGTAGGGTAGAATTAGACAGAAATAAGAAAACCAGTGATTTTTAGGGTTGTGTATAGTTATACAACTCGACTAATTAAGTAACGAACATTTTGTAACGAAACGTATTGGAATTGACGAATGGTTTTGTAATTGGCCAACAGGATCCTAAGAGTCTAGGAGAAAGGAGACTGAAGTTGATTTCGCGGAGCTAAAAAACAAGTAAATACCCTTCCCACCCATAGTATGAAAATATAGGTATAAAATGTGTGTATATGTACACCGAAGTATATATTACAGTGTTAACTTATGTGTTTGTTATGAAATGAACACCTAGAGGTATCGTATGGATACCTGTGAGTACATGATTTAAATACCTGAGTGTATAACATGTTATGTATTGTTATGCATAATATCTTATGTGTCTGTGTGTACAATGATGAATACATGTGCGTAAATAAAGTAAGTACTTGTGTGTGCTATGCTATGCATATGAAGTTATGTATCATGGATAACATGTGATTATCACTCCATGCATGGTATGTCAACCATAATAAATGGATTGGTAAATATGTCACCAGAGATTAAGAACAGTGTCGTACCGACTCCTGAATCAATGGGAGTTTTAAGAATAAAATATGGTCACGGTGTTACGTAGACCTAAATGAAATTGTGCAATGGTACAAACACTTAGGCCCTAGTTAAAGATAAGAAATGATCAAGATAAGGAAAGTTTATAAAAAAGCATAATTGAATCATGCATTCATTTGAATGTCCATGTGGGATTTATGGGACTTATTGGGCGTTAGTTCATTAAGTATTTCATGTTGTAGGTATTCCGACAAGAAGGTCAGAATAAATCTTAATGATGAGCTGGCGGACGGATGATGTGTGCAGATTGGGCATGGAGTCTGCTACTGAATGTTTCCACTATGTATATTTTAAATTGCTTTGAAATGAAATGTTTGAATAGAAAAATGTTGTAAAAGTAAGAATAATTATGTAAATATAAGTGTGTGAAAGTATTTTAGAAGTTACCAAAATTGTTATAAGTAAATTATTTATTTCAGTTTAAAAAAAATTCTTAAATTTTTGCCCCAAAGTAAGTAAGAAAGAGTTTTATCACAGCCCGAAAAAACAGGTTGTGACATGAGATAGGTTTTGTATGTCATCAAGAAGAAGAAAGGGAAGTAGCATAAGAGAGTGGTGAAGGTCGGAACGAGGAGGTCGATGGTGGGTGGCTGCTTGAACGGAAAGATAGGAAGAGAGGGGAAGGGGACAAAAAAGATGGGTTTTTTTGTTTTATGTTTTTATTTTTAGTTTCTTAAAAATATATCAAATATTTTACTAAAATGCCTTTGATAATTCAATTATGTGCCATACATATAATTTTTTTTCATCTAATTTTTAAAAGACTTTTGTTAGTTTGATTCTTTTGTACTGTTTTTGAGAGTTCGAGGGTCTTTCACCTAAAAAAAGAATCAAGACTCGATTGTCATTTTTTAAATAGATCAAGAACCATTAGAGTTACTATCCTTAACTTTAGGTACACAATAAAAGAGGCATGAAAAGGTTAGATAGTTGTTTACAATTGAGTCTATTCATATCTAGACTATGTCGTCTATCCCTTTGTTGAGGAGGAAAATTAAGGAATATGCCTTTCTTAACATACTTATATCTTTAGTTTTAAGTTATTATTTTAGAGTTTACTCTTTGGATGATATTAAAGGAAGAACGTATGACTTAAATCTTATAGTATTAAAGAAGGAGAATTCTTTGCATGAAAAAACATACGGATGATATTCTTTTCATGGGATCGAAACTAAAACTAATGTTTAAAATATACACTATCAATAAAGTAATATTCTCATATAAAGCTTCAATTTAAAAAATGAACACAAATCTTTAGAATTTTTCCCTGCAAGGGCAATTTTTTAGATTTTATTATATTATTATTATTATTAAACCTATTGTATTCTAAATAACCCAACAAAATTTTATGGTGACAGGTTCGACTCACGATGCATTTATTCGCGAGTTGTGCACTCTAACATGCATGTACTTTTATCGTTTTTAATCACAAAATGGCAATGAGGTAAAGAAAAACAAATATTAGACAAAAAAAAAATTAAACGTTAACAAAATAAATAAAATAAATATCTTATTAAGACCTTATTGAGCAAAATTCAATGCACAACAAACTGTTAACAATGAAAATGAATGCAACTATAAGTCTAATAAAAATCATAATAAATAAAAGAATATAACCAATATAATAATCCCCTAAAAATGAAATAGAAATTTACTTATTAGGTAAATTATCATCTTTTTGAAGATGGAACATTACCTGTCCGTGTTTGTGCTTTGGCTCGTTATTTTTGTCGTACCCTTATAATTTGGCAAAAACTATGAATCTTGGTAGGCAAAACAATATTAATTGCCAATAACAGTAAAAATAAATTTACTACTGTTAAAAAAATTCGAAAAACGGAGACAGGGGAGGCAAAAGCATAAGAGAATATGTGCAATTAATCTAATTCAAATATATTTTATTCTCCCGAAAATTCAATATATTTTATTCTACAGTGTCCCCTAATTTTGTGCTTATGTACAATTAATTTTTTTCTTTTTTGCCACAGAGGTAAATTTAATAAAGTTTATCTCGTCGTTTCACTCTACTTTTTCCCTCTCTTTTCGCCTTTAAAATTTTTTTTTTTGGGCAATAGAAAATATTACACTGGTTATTAAATATTAGTTGATCAACAGAAAAAGGCTCGGAAAAAAGCCACATTTAATAAAATTGACTGATAAATTATAATTATCATGGCCATAGACAGTGACCCAAAATCTTAGCATCATAGGATATATAGATATCATTAATCACAAAATATAAAAAGTAAAATTTTCCATTCAAATCACACCTCTAATTGATATTCTGCCATCACGCTGCCTCCAAATTCTATCATGATCACTTTCTTCTTCCCTTTCAAGTTCAAATTCAAAACCAGTTTTTGAAAGACGCTTCGTCACTCGCTATGTTTTGCTGCGGATTCAATGCCAAAGAGGCTGATGATCCTCCTGCGCCGTTGTTATCGTTTGCATAGTTAGCAGTACAACAATTAGCTACAATAATACTCCTGATCTCCCTCTCGTTTCTAGAGCGTTTGCTCGACTTGAGAAGACGATTGTCGAAATTAGAATTCGGGTTTTCCTTTACCAAAGATGGCATGTTACGAGGATGGTGATTCCGGTAACTTGTGTCTGGAAGCTGGAGGATTTGAGAACTTTTCTGTGCTTGAAGGACGTGGATTTCTTCCACCATTGGCTTCCAGAGTCTCACCCTCGAATTGATAAACCAATTTGAAATCTGTTGCAGCCAGAATTGTTCATCAATATGTGGATTTACACAGAAAAGACATGAAAGTGAATTCACCTGTGCTCGTGATAGGCCTGTTTGTTGAGCCAGCATGTGCTTCTCTGAATCAGTAGGATAACTGAAACAACGTTAAAAAATATAAATAAACCTCCCACAAGTAGGATAATACAACCATCAAATGGTATAAAAAAATCACATGTTATAAAATATAAATAAACCTCTAATAAGTAGGACACTATTTTTAACCATCAAATCACATAAAAAAATCATACAATTAAACGGAGAAGGAAAACTATATATGATAATTTAAACGGATTTGATAAAAATATGATGGTTTACAATTATACACGTCCTACTTTCTTTTTACCAATGGAGCATTTTTTTTAAGGAATTCTTCTCAAATAAAAATGTTACCAAACAAAACCCTAATCAATCACGTACGGATGCAGGAAGTGCTCGAACAGCCATTTCCTCAGCACGGCCACGGCATGCTCCGGAAGTCCTCTTTGCGATCGCCAGATGGAATTCCGAAGATTTGAAAAATTGTGATTTGGGTTTTGGCCAAAACTTGTTTTAGGGGCCAAAAACAAGCTTGGTATTTCATGATCTTTAACGACATGATTAGAAGTGTGGGCTAGATTATTAGCCTTTTTGCTGCAGGTCAAATGAAGTTGGTCCAAAATGGCATTTTTTAAGCCACCGAAGTGGTTTGAAATGGCTCTGATTGCAGAAGATATAAACGGAGCTGCATTTCCTAGCCCAGCAACCGCTTCAAAGGATGTAGCAACTGATTGTATCTGTTGGCAGTACAGCTTACATCTCTTGTAAACCTGGAGTGGGAATTTGGTTAAGAAACAAAAAAGAGGAAAACATAATTATTATTACTATGAATGGGAGATGGCCGTGAAAGAAAATGAAAATATAGAGAGATATTAGCTTTAGAAAAACAATAAATAAAACTTGCTACCATCTAACGAGAAAAAAGAGCCCTATATCATGACCAGCAGCAATACTATAAGGAAAATGCAAAATAAGGATTTAGCCTAGACATAATGAGATGAAAACTCTCATATTATTTACAGTATTTTTTTTATAAAAATTTAAATTTAACTTTTAAAATGAAAAAAAGCATTTATAGAAAAGAGAAAGAAATATATTTAAAAAATGCATCTTCAAAAATATTCTTTTTTTGAAAAAAAAGGAACAGTTTTAAGAATTTAATTTTGACAAGACAAGACAACTTTTGCCTGGTATGGACCACTGAACTAGATCAATTCAAATTATCAAAGCCCGAGACACTGATTCCTTGACAGTAACAATCTTATCATCATTTTTGGTTCTTCTGAAAACAAGCAACAATCTTTTCGCTTCATCAAGACAACCTCACCTTGGTCCTCGCATTATCCTATTAAAATTATTTAACCATCAAAATTTTCATAAAATTTCGTTAATAATCTGATTTTAATGTAATTTGACAATAAAAAAGAATAAGAAGGAAAAAAAAAAAGCCTTTGGATCAAGTCCTAGCAAATACAATTAACAATAATTTCCCTAAAAAAATGCTTAATCATCCTTGAAAAAAAAATGAATAAATAAACATGCTTAATTAATTTCTTATGCTTTTTTGCTAAAAAATAAACATGCTAAATTAATTAAAAACCAAAATTAGTCAACTTCATAATCAAACGGACTGTGTTAACGTCAATTAAACTAATCATTTAAAATCAAGCTTCCAACCTCGTCAAGCATGAACACAAGCCTCAAATCCTTCTTAATTTGATGCCCGACCCGGTATTTGCCCCATGCGCTCGTCAGGCCAAGATGATCGTCCATCGAAGAATCTTCCAAAACCCGAAAATCCGACCCGCAAAAATCTTCTAGAAGCTGCTGCGCCGGTTTGAGGAAGCTGGAGCGCTTCAGAATCGAAGCGTAGCCTGTGAACGGGCCCAGCGGAACCGAGCTTCTCATCATCATGACTTCATTATTGTTATTATTGCCATCGTCAGGCGACAAAATGGCGCCGTATGCTTGTGGCCGGTTTTCGGAGAAAAGCTGATAAAGTGCTGGGTGGGAGGTGGGAACAGTGTAGTTTGGTTTTGGGCTTGGGAATGAGGGTTGGATTGTTTGCAAATTGTTGGCAGTTATTTGGGGTACTTGGAAAAGTTCGAGACTCTTCTCAGCCATGGAATGAGTTAGAGAGAGAGACAGAGAGAGTTGTGAGATTTTTGCAGTTTTAGGTTTTGACAAGAAAAAGAGAACGATATATATATATAAATTATGTATACTCAAAGAACTGTCTACGTGAGGGTTGAGTTATGGAGAGAGATAAAGACAGAGAAAGAAATGAAAGTGAAGAAAGAGAAGTTGGCGAATACTCATTACTTCAAGTTCACTAGCTGTAGCACCCCACCCACGCGGGAACAGATGATTTGGCCCAGCATCTGGCATTCTGATGCAGTGCACTACTTAAGTGGTATATGGAGGGATAAGTGTAGAGACTAGGGTAGTCCCATAGGCACTCATACTTTTTTTATTTTTTTATCTTTTTATTTTTTTATTTTTTTTCTTTTGCTTCCTTCTACGTAGGATCTTAAACAAATGAGGTACGTGTCTTTGAGAAAACCCCTTTTTATTTTCATTAGGTTTAAACCTTACAATTTATATAAAACTGTATATAGCAATTTAAAAAATATATTACATGATAGATTTAGATTTGTTGTTTGTAATTTTATAAAATTAAATAAGATTGTTTTATTTTTAACTAGTAGATATAATTAAAGCGGCAAGTTTTATGGGCTATTTGATAAATTAGTTAGAAAAGTTGTAAATTTAAAATTATAGCATATAAAAGTTTTACACTTTAGTAATTTTTTATTTTTTATTATACCTGTTGATAAATTTATATTATAGTTACTTAGAACTAATTAGTTCTAATCAATTGAATTCATAAGTTGAAGTTAAATTAATGTTTGGTAAATAAAATAAAACAAAAGTTCAAAGGGATGAGTTTGGTTTGAAACAGGCAAAGATGTCTAGTTTTGAAAACTTTTCTTCCCCTTAAATTCTTATGATTTAAAGGATCTAAATTTATGACTAAGACTCTCAACCTGTTTGGTTAGAAGGTTTACATGATTTAAACATGAAATCTACTTTAAACCAACGTTTGTCAATTAAAAACTCAAACCCATTTCGAATTATAATTTGATCGTTTAAACTTAAAATTCTCATTAAATTTAGAATTGCCTCCTCATTGTTTTTAATATTTTGAGCTCATTTTTCAAATTACACTTTTCAAACTTCTTATTTCAATTAAAAAAAATTCAAATCATCATGTTTTAAACCAATAAAATAAAAAGACCTTACAATTCTGATTTGGTCACTATTCTTATTTTATGGAATAGACAACTTCTAATATAGATCCAATAACTAAAAAATGAGACCTGCAGATAATTCGTTTTTTCCCCAACCCTACCATAACCTTCTCAATGTGCGAGTAACGTCGTATCCTCCACATACGAATAAGGTACCCATACAAGTAAGGTCACATTCCTCCTTACACACCTGAGCACTCATCTCGCAGTAGTCATCTGGAGTAACTGCTCATGTAACCAGCGTTTTGTACGTTCTCGAGTACGAACGCATGAGATATAAACAAGGAAAAGAGAAGGTGAGTTGACGATCTACTGATGGAGAATGTAGACTTAATCATGATGGGGCCTACTAGCACCAGAAGACTCCTATAAATAAAAAAGGATAGGATCTGGCAAGGATTTGGACTCTCACTTTTCTACAATACTACATTTTCTTATCTATATTTTATGTGGAAAGACCTTGCAAAGGTAAGTTTGAGAGTTTCTTTTATTTATAAATTTAAATAAAAAATTTAAATAAAAATTTAAAATTTTATGAGAAAAAATATTGTAACAAAATTATTTAAATCGTGATTTAAGCTACAAAATAAATAGACTCTGAATGTGTAATTCTAAATCAAACGAAAGTCTCAACAACCATAGTAGAAGTAGGTTATGTATTAAACGAAACTACTCTAAATCTTTGCGTCTAAAGTTTACTTTAATTCAAATTGTATACGCTTGTAGTTGATTTGATATTTTTCAATCGAATCTCAATCTAAAAATTTGGTTGTTGATTTTTACCATGGACACATTTATGAAATTACCAGTTTAATTCCTTGGATAAAAAAATTTCACAGATAATATTATTAGTTACCATTTTTTGGATAAAAAAATTTCACGGCTAATATTATTAGTTACCATTCTATATTTCGAAGCAATATATTTCCAAATATTTATAATCGGCAATTTGTATACAATCAAATTTATTTGACTCTTGTAGATGTCCTAGATGTGTATCTCCACATACCCTAGTAGACTATGCTACTTCAATCCCGTTACCATCATGATCGGCCACAGCCACTCTGGTCCTGTCCACCTTTTTATAAGTATAACCCCGTGCTATTACTACATACACACACAAATTCAGTGCCCAAATGGCTGCCAAAAGCCAGTAAAAATTGTCCAAGCGACTACTGCTCAAGCCCATCCCAATCCAACTTCTCCCACTCTTTCCAGTGATGTCATCCACAACAGAGATCAAAACGCTGCTTAAGAAGCTTCCAACACCAAGTACACTAAGATAGAGAGCAATTCCTAAGCTTCTCATGGTGTCAGGAACTTGGTCATAGAAATACTCTTGTAATCCCACCAAAGTGAAACTATCTCCAATGCCGAAAATTATGAACTGTGGGGCCAACCACAGCACGCTCACAGGTTCCTTTCCGGCACTCCCTAGCCTTTTCCTCTCAACCAAAGCCGCGACCAACATTGCCACAACGGAGAAAATCAAGCAGATCCCAATCCTTCGGAGGATGTTCAAGCCCCTCTCGTTGCCGGTCGATATCCTCAAGAACGGGACCAGAATTCGGTCGTAGAGGGTGACTGAGATTATCATTGCAATGGCGCCGATGGTGAAAACGGAGGCTGGCGGGATTTTGAAGGTGCTGGTGATGTTCAAGTTCATTGTGGCTGCTTGTTTGATGAAGGATGTTGAAGGCTGTGTAGGCAAAGTCCAAAAAGCTAGCGAAGTTAGCCATATGGGGATTGTGTTGAGTACTAGCGTCACCTCCTCCACCTTTGTCACTGTTGGTAGTCTCCAAGGATCATGTTTCTGCCCAAGAAGTGTTCTGTTCATGTCCTTCTCTTCAACTATTGCAGCCTTGTCTAGAAACTAGGGCCGGCAATTTTTAACACGGCACGATGACACGATACGAGAAAGACACGAGATAAATAGGTTTGGCACGCACGTATATTAATTTGGTCATAAATGGGTTGACACGAATAACACGAAAATAAATGTGTTGAATTCGTGCTAACACGTTTAATTAAGCGTGCAATAAACTTGTCAACACGACACGTTTATAACCTATTTATAGCCCATTAAACTTAAAAAAAAAAAAAAATTTTCACAACCTTGCATCCAATAAGATTCGAACCTTAGCGTGCAATAAACGTGTCAACACGACACGTTTATAACCCATTTATAGCCCATTAAACTTAAAAAAAAAAAAATTTCACAACCTTGCATCCAATAAGATTCGAACCGTGGGAAGGAAGGAATGCAAAGAAGTATCAAAAGCAACTAACCCACTACCCCACTAATGAGAGCTTGGTGTCAAATAAAGCTTTGTAATATATTTATTATGTTTTGCTAGACTTAACCCAAAAGTCCCACATCGAGAGAAGATGAGACTCTTCCTCTCATTCTTCTCTATATAAATGCTTCTTCTTTCCCTATTTCTTGTGTGCGTGCAGGCTCTTTGATATTGTTTTTCCAATCTTGGAAATTTAAAGATTGGAAAAAAGAATTACAGTTTAAACATTTAATAATACATTTGATAATAATTAAATATTGTCTACGAGTTAAAATAATAACTAATAAAACTATTATAGTTAAAATTATAAATAAAAAATTATTATAATTATAAGTAATAAGAATTTATATAGTAAAAAAATTATTATTTTAAAATTATTGTTATTAAATTTTTTTTTTAAAAAATAAATAGTATGTTATAATTTAATAATTGTATTTAATTTATAATAATCGTATTAATCGTGTCGTGTTACGCGTGTTATAGGTGTGTCGTGTTCGTGTTTGTATTTTAGGCACGTTTATTAATCGTGTCGTGTTGTAATCGTGTTGACACAGACACGACACGTAACACGATTTGCCAGCCCTACTAGAAACCTATGAAGAAATTAATGGAATCAATTCTAATATTGTCTTCCAACACCTCATAAGTACACACACAATGTCCTAAATAAGTTAAGCTCTTTGGAATTTTAAAGAACTAGTCCCTTTAACTGAATGAAAGATGCAAAATTGTATTGACAATGTTGACCATACAAATTTTTTTTCACCGAATAAGAAAATTAATACACAATATTATGTGATGCCTTTAATATTTTACGAGACTCAGATTGACATTTGGGTTTTGCCATTTAAGAGAGTTAATTAATGAGGCCTCTTTTGCCTATTTTCGAGTGAAAGAGTAGATATCTCAATTTAGACGCTCCAATAGTTTGTGTTTTCCTTTTATTTTTATGTTGAGTTTGTAAGACTCCTCGGCCTCTTTATTTTTTGTGTTAACAGTCGACATGTTCTTCTTCTTTTCTTTTTTTTCCTTTTTTTTAAATCTTAATAAAGAGAGATTTAAGTAAATAACCTCTTTATATTAAATAAGTGACGTAGATAGTAGATTTTTAATTTGTAGTAAATTGCAGTAAATTGAATATTTGCTAAGTAAATTATTTTTTACTTGAAGTAAATAGATTCTTTTTACATTTATTGTAAATATTTTAAAAATCCGTTATTTCCTTACAATCTGTTTTGTAAAAATGTTAGCTTGAAAATGAAAAAAAGATATCTACCCACTGAAAGAAGTGTAATTAAATTTCTGCTTACTCAAGTCTATAGGCATGACAAAGAGGCCTTCCTTGGGAAATTTTGTGAATTTAGAAACTTCATATAGTAGAGCAGGGTCAGAAGGACAAGGCAAGTTTCTTTTTCTTAGGGCTGCAACAAAAACCTGAATCATGGGAGTTAAAGGGCTTCCTTGGGGCAACTTGTATCAGAAGCAAGACCGGCCGGCACAGAATGTCGCAGTCGCAATCGAAATCGCCATAGTGATAGATAAAATTAGATAGGAAAAGCCCCAGCTCACAGAATCTTGAACATAGACAATTACCATCACGCCGAGAAAGATGCCGCAACAGAGGACAAAGTTCCACCAGTTGAAGAAAGACATCTTCTTTCGTTGTTCCGACAGGTGATTGTCATCGAATTGATCCGCTTCGAAGCTCTCAAGGCAAGGCTTGTGCCCTCCAGTGCCAATAGAGACCATGTACAAGGCAAGGAAAAAGACCACCCCGTGAATCTTTCTAGGCCTATTGCACATCCCACTGGTAGTGCTAGTAAGACTACATGCCTTTAGACTTGGGATGAATTGGGACATGGTCAAGGGACAAAGACCCTGTTTTTACATTACAAGAATTTCATTAAATAATAGTTATAATTAGTACAATTGAAATTTATAATAAATTGACATTATAATGTATGTGAATATTTTTAAATTTTACCATTAGATAAAACAAGGATGAAAGTAGGACCATAGCGAACCGGCCGGTGTGGGAATCAGCTTGGAATGCTCCAATTAGAGGTATTATAGTGGTCACTCCTGACCAGTAATTCACATTCTTTGCAGCCACATTGAGGTCTTGATAAATTATTTTGGTGAGGTATGTTATCAGATTTGTTGAAAGCCCAAAGTAACTCAGCCTCTCGCTGAACTCAATACCTATGCAAAATTTTAATATCAGATAAATTACACATAAAAGAATTGTAGAGAATTTTTTTAAGGAAAAATAATACATATCATAATAGTAAAATGTTGCTTGTTAGGAGTTAAAAAAAAGTAGAGATTCTACAAAATTTTGACATGCATGCACTCAATGAAATTATTTTTTTTTTCATATGTGGTTAGTTATATAACCTTTTAGTTTTAATTATTTTTTAAATTATTCTTTCGTAAACTTTTTGATTAAAAAAAATAAAAATAAGACAACAATACCCTTAAGTTAATCGAATTTGTTTATAAAATACATTTCTTCTTGAGAAAAATTTTTAAAAATATATTAACATTCAAAAAATTATAAAACTTAAAATCCTTTTTTGAAATTTGATGCTTTGTTTTAGAAATTTATTAAGTTTTTAAATCTATAAGATATTTTACATAACTGTTTAAAGGTAGTTATTTTGTTCTATCAAATTTTTCTATTTATAAAGATAAAATTGAAATAAATATTTCACATTTATAGGATTCTTTTATTGTTTTTAAAAACAAAAAGACAGAATGAAAAATAGTTAAAAATACAAGGTATAATTATATAATTAACTCTATCCTTATTATTTCATCATCATTGTTGCTAAATGATAACAATTGGCAAAATACGGTTCTAAAGTATTTGACATATTGTTTAAAACTTATTAATATAAAACTTTCACATATTATAGCATATAGCAAAAAATAACTATAATAATATAAAGCTCTCACACTATCTTGAACCAAACACCCTATTTTGTGCTTTTATTTGTGTACATGAATGAAACGAGAAATGGCAAAGGAACAAATGATTCTGTCAAGCAGGAAACAGAGTGGTACAAAAGCACCGAGAAAGTTTGGTGCTAGAAGAGAGGGAGAGAGAGAGAGGTGTTACTTGGTAGAAATCATTTTGGTATCACTCTTGCTTATAACAAAGAGAGAAGCTTTCCAAACACCGGTTGAAGCTCGGAGAGGAACTTTTCCTTTGTAGTCCACAGAAGAATCATGAACCCATTTCTGATTATCTTCATCGCTTTCTCCCTTTTTCTTCATTTCTTGCTCCATATTTTAGATGAATATCAAACAAGGATACCAAAAGCCAAAAAAAAAGGAAAGAAATTAATACAAAATAAAACTAAAATACCAAAATTTAGAGGGCATATATAGATTTTTTTTATTTTTCCTTTTTCAGAGGATAGGTTGAGTACTCGAGAGTTTTCTCATGTGCCTAAAGTGCTCTGAATTGAATGCTTTTTTTAGGTAAAGAAAAAGGTCGTGACTCTTGGTAAGTTAATAATTTCTGTGGTTGGTTCTCCATTACTTTTCAATGAGAGAGTATAACGTTTGATTAATTAGATAAACATGAACAACAAAGTAACTTGAAATCATTATTTAATACCCAAATCTTGAGTAGGAGATCTGTCCTTTTATCTCCTCGCTTTAAAAGTGGCTGAACTGATTTCCTTTTTCACCCGCATCCCTTTTCTATTTTTTATGCAAGCTCCTTTTCTTTTATTTTTATTTTTTCCTAAAAAAGTAAAATAAGGAGTCCCTACACGTAAAGGCCAATTAAAGCAAGAAGATAAGACTCGTGTTCAATATGTAAAAATAGAATAGTAAGACATAATGATATAAAAAGATGTAACACTGAATTAAAATAACTGAACCTCTTGCCATTATTACTTGATTTTCATTGGCCAAGGTTTTAATTAATTTAGGCATAAGCATGTATAATTGCATGTGTAATGATTTGTCTTTTCGAGAAGTTACTTAACTTTTTTAGATATCATTTATTAAATATTAATTTTACTTATTTAGGAAAAAAATATTGATTAATTTTTTTTCTTTTCCTTGACATTTCTATACTTTAAAACATACTTAAAAGCTGTTACAACTTTTGTTGTAACTTGAGTTGAGACATTACTCAACATTTGACTTTAAACCATTTCAAATCACTTCTTAAAACTTAATAAGAAACATTAACTGAAATATAGCTTAAAACTTAACCTTATAATTATATAAAACATTTCGTAAAATATATCTTAAAGCTTTAAAAACATTTCTTAAAACTTTGATTTTCTTAAAATTTTAAAAACACTATATCAAATAGTAGAAAAACATTTTCTTTGAGTAGCGAAAACATACTGTAGTGGTATCCAAACACAAATCTTCGCATTTGTCTTCCGTAGCATTGAGCTCTTTAAACAAGTCCTATTGATCATTCGTAGGACTACTTACAGCATGAAGGAATTTTTAATGAGATTTCGCTCAGTAAGTTCAAACGTAATCTCACAAATCATTAAGATACGCTTTATAAACTTTTCTATAAAAACCTTTCTCTTAAAACATTTTTCATAAAACATTTTTTAAACGTTTTTTTTCTTAAAACGTCCTTTATAAACCTTTTTTTGTAAACATAAAAATATTTTTTGTAAACATTTCTCAGAATGTTTTTCATAACATATAAACATTTTATATCAAAGAATACAAGCAAAATCAAAATACATGATTCCGTTTATGCTTAGTTATGAACTTTCAATTATGAGCATCTTATAAACGTTCATTTCTTACTTTAAATTTTTATATTTGTTTCTTAACCTTCCTTATCTTACTTGACAGTTTATTTACCTAACAAGATATGAAACATTTTCGTCTAAGAGCGTTTTGTTAATTCGGAGTGTTCAACTTGATTTTAGTCGTTTCCTCAAACAATGATGATTTTACCTTGAACGAGTTTTTTGTAAAGTTCGTAACTTGTTAAACTTTTTGTTTAACTTTTCCTCTCATTTCTTACATGTTATGAAAAAATTCCCACTAAGGAGCGTTTTCTAACATTAGGCGTTTTGGGTCTGTTTTGGCATTTTTTATAAAATGATCATTTTACCCTTATCGGGTCTTAGAAAACTTTCAAACTTGTTTTAAAACATAACTTTCATTTTTTTATGTCTCATAATATTACGAAAAACAAAAACAATAGTTTTCGTTTCAATTAAATCTGTTTTGTTAAAACTTTACAGTTATGACTTGAAACTTGAAGATCTTTGTGTGTTTGCCCTCAACGTTTGTTTCTTTTATTCATTCCTTGATTAAACTTTAAATCCTTTGCATCTCTGATTATTTACTACCTATAGTAGTGCATGAACCCAACGTTCTTTGATGAAAACTCAGTTTTACACCATTTTATGGTTTTGGCCTGGAACGCGAAAATCTTAACATTTTTGCCCCTAAGACAAAAAGCAACCACTTTATACCAAAACATTTAGTTTTTCATAAGGAATAAAACTTATAAAAGCACCTTGGTCAAATTCTAAACATTTCATAACATTTTCATTTTGTGAAATTTTGTGCTCAAAATTTCATAAAATTCATAACTTATCAACCATATCGAATTTTGACACTCTGTTTATGTTACCTTAATAGTTTCGATGAGTTCTACAACTTTTATGTTTTAACTATTTTAAACTTCCAACATTAAGGTAGACTTTATAGCTAATTTTCAAATCTGTTGAATTTTTGTAAAACTTTGCAGTTTAGTCATTTTAGAATTTTACAAAACTTTGTTCACAAAAGTTGTTTCCCTCACTATTTTGGCAGATCCTATACCATGTTTGGAAAATAAATTAGCCTTTAATGCCCTTAAAATTCTGTTCTTTTGAAAACTAGTTAAACTTTATATAAAATAAAAAGTTTAACCATTTTCTACTTTTAAACACAAAACCCTTACTTCCTTTCTTTCCATCATCATCAATATAAAGCATAAACAATCAAGCCATAATGTCCATCTTTCATGCCATAGCTCAAAACATTTTATCAAACACTTAATATGCATAAGCAAAATGCAAACTTTAACATTAGCTTGTAAGAGTATAATTTTACCTAATCATTCCCAAGTGTTTGTCCCCACTTTTGGCACTTGAAGGCTTCCAAACTCCCTTGATATAAAATCCATTTCATAGTAAATTTCATCAAAACTTGAACAAAAACCCTTGTTTACAATAGAGAAAGTTTTGAGTTTTACCTTAAAACTCCTTAATCTTTCTCTAGAATTCTTAATCTTGCCTCCTTAGATGATTGAAGACTTAAATCACCAAAGTTTGAGTGAGAGAGACATAAGGGAGGAGTCGGTTTCCATTGGGAGGAAATGGTGTTTTTTTTTTTTTTGTTCTTATTACATGAAACAAATGATAAATGAAGCTTATTTTTTTTTACCAAATTTGATGACTCACTATCATGAGTCATCACTTAACATTATTTGTGCTAAAAAGTTAGGGCAACCTTAGCATAGTGGGATTGGACCACCTTAATGGGTGTGGTGGTAATTTTTCCACCTTAAAGGTGGCACCTAGGTGGGTCCCACATTGATTTTTATATAGTCTAAATTCATACTGACTGTATTTTTTGTACTATCGGCATTCTTTTTTATACAATTCATGAGGTCCCACAATCTCCTATATTTATTTACATCCACCACTTAATGTAATTTCTATACTGTTTAACTTTAAACAGTCTAATTTTTATACTGCTTAACCTTAACAGTCTAATTCCTACACTGTATTACTTTTATAATGTAATTTTCATACTAAATAACCTTATCAATGTACTTTCTTACATTACATTATTCTAATATTGTATAATTTTTTTCATATTATTATACAATATTTTTCTTAAACTGTATTAAAAATCTCGTTTTTGCTTTTATAGACTTTATCATAAAAAATAGATTAAGCAATAATCCTTGTGACACATATTTCTGCTTAACATAATCCTTAAGTTATTGTATTTTTAATGTACTAGAAATGCTTAGGTGTCACACCATGTTTGAGCCTATCCATTTATTTATGTTAGGCTTGATCCAGTTAATTTTTGTAGCATCAAGCCCAACCCATGGCCCATTTATTAATGGGCCGTGCCCATAAATTGCTTGGACCATCGTACCTGTATCGATGTTCATGGTATTTGTTGTACTTTTAGCTCTTAATATGTCTTTCTCCTGTTTAATATTAAATTTACAAAAAAACACAAAATCTTAACAAAAGAAAGTGTATTATTGACAAAAAATTTTTTTTTTTCTAAGGAGAACAATATTGTAGAATCTTATTCAATGTAATTTTCATTATTTAATTTTTCATATAAATTAAAGAGGGTAAATATATGTTGGCAATTGACAATTTACTAACAACAAAAAAATTATTTGATCCTTTTTTTCTTTTTTAATTAAATCTATTAGAAATTTAAAAGTTCTTTAAAAAAATATTTATAAAAATATAAAATATATTAGTAAAAGTAGTTTTGAATTGCATATTTTAATCGTGTTTATAATTGGATCCCAATCGTGCTGTTAACGTGCTTCTGCTCGTGCTCGTACTGGGCTCTTATCGTGCTGTGCCCTTAACATGCTTCGTACCCAAAAGTTACACCAAGCCTAGCTCATTTAAAAAGCGGGATAGGCTAAGCCCACTTAATAATCGTGTCGTATCGTGTCGTACTTGCATTTTAACGTGCCGAACCACTAGGCATGGCCCGTTTTAACATCTCTAAGCCGATAGGGCTCGTTATAATTAGAAAAACCAAATTCAAACACAGAAAGACTTCCCTGGTCAATGGAAGTTTTATATATGGACGAGTTTTTATTGGTTTGTCTCCATTAATGATTACCGATTAAATTTTAATAAAAATTAAGTTTATTAACATTAATGGTCCTTAAAATTTTGGGGTCTCCCCCTTTTTTCATTGAACTTTAAAAATCTTCATTTTATCCTCTAAATTTTTAAAACTTTGCACTTTGTCCCCTAAATTTTAAAAATCATTATTTTGCTCTTGTTTTAAAGCTCTTTATTTTGTCTCATATATTCAGATTTTCTATTCAAATATACAGAACTAAACCGACATGAGTAACGTATAAGCCCACATCCTCCTGACTTCAAGTTTTGTGCCCCCACTACTTAGTATTCTCCTTGTCATTTTCTAAATTACTCGAGTATTTGGAGACAAAGTTGAAATTTAAACATTGTAGCATATGAGATCTTTGCACTATAACAAATTTTTGCTTCTCACAGTAGCATATAAAATTGTTATATTGTAACAAGTTAGCACTTAAAGTTTCAATTAACTTACCAAACTAAGCCTATAGCTTTTAAATGACTATTATTAACCTGATTTGACTTGCTATATATTCAAATCGTTAGAGCACCTGCCCTTATTTTTAAGCATCAAACTTTTTTTTTTTTCCATTTCTCTTTTTTTTTTTTTTTTGATCATTAAGCGTGGCGCCTAGGATGGAACAAGAGGCTTTGATCCTTTGACCTTTTCGTTAGCGAGACTCTCAAGATTAAGCCCATCCCTTTGCGATTCCCTTGCTTCTTAGTCTTTATAAATGTTATATATATATATTTTTTTCATTTTTCTTTTTACTTCAACTGTTAGAAGTTTCTCTCTCCCCCTATTTAATTCGTTGCATGCCCCCTTTTTTTAGGAAATTAATTGCCCGCCCGCCCGCCCGCCCGCCTTCCTTCTTCGCTGTCTTAAGTAACATTTTTAAGTTCGCTGATCTTAGTTTTAATTTTTCAAACTTTCAATTTCTTTTTTCCCCCTTAATTTGTAGTGCAATACATCGATAGATATTTTGTTCACCATCTGTTTTTTTTGTTTCCTTGTATTTGTTTTTTCCCTTTCTACTGTCTTTTTTTTTTTAATTTTCCAAAAGTGACACGTCTTAATCGATTGTTCTTCTTTATTTACTTGTATGGTATAAAAGTGTGTGATTTGCATTTTCTTTTTCATATCCAAAATATTGCTGTGAAATATATGCAATACTATTATCTAATATGTTATAATATGTTGTTTTACCCTAACAAAAAATGTAAACAGTTTCACTTGATATTTTTATTATTGTTTCAGTGTAAAAATTTTGCTTTTATTTGTACCTTACTAGATTCGAATCCTAGCTCCGACAGCGTGTATATATATAAAATAAGAGCTCAATCGGTAGTTTCCTATCAAAGATTGTAAAAAATTAAAGTTAAAAAGTTTTTTTTTTCTTTCTGAAACTCATATAATTAAGGTAATGCATGTGCATGCATGTACGTAATACATACATATATTTTCTGTATATTCATGTATATAAGATAACCCTTTAACAGATTTTCTGCCTAATAACAAAAAGCCAAGATATAAATAGTCAAAAGGAATAAAAAACAAAGAATAGCCAAAAATGTAGTGGACGTGCTCAAATGTTTCATTTGTGTGTGTGTATTTATATCTTTACCTGTACCAACATCAATTTCCAATCTCTTCTTGCTGGCTAGGAGTAGTCTTAATTCAAATTTTGGTGTAGAAAAAGGAAAAAAGGGAGCCATTTCAAACTAGAAACATTGCCTTACCAATAACCTCCCGAGAAAACTACAGCCAACAATAATCTTGCAAACCTCTCTCTCTCTCACCAAGAAGGAAATACCATATTTCACTAGTCGTATTGAGCATCACAAATAATTTTCAGCCAGTCACCTACTCTTGTTCTACATCAATTTATAAGTGAAATTACTAGTGAAACCAAAATCAAAACTGCCAATTTAAGTTGTTACAGATAATTCCACGTCTGACTCTATACAGTTTAATCCCACCCTAAATTCAAAAGATTGGAAAATAAATTAAAAAAACTGTCAATTTCATGCACATATGCATTCGTCTCAACCATATGTTAATTAGAGCAACAAGCTCTCTTGCTGATCATACTACTCGTAAAATTGGACACATTGATGGTGGTGCCCTGAGGAAGCCGGCCAGGTGTGGAAGCCGCAGCCTCCTGAGCAGCCAAAGCCTTCTTGCTGATTACCTCGTGAATGTCCACCAAAATGCTCTGGAAGGCGTTCTCGACGTTGACGGCCTCCAGTGCCGAGGTCTCGAGGAAAGACAGGCCTTCCTTCTCCGCTAAGGCACCCGCGTCCTCCGGCGTGACAGCCCTAAGGTGCTTGAGATCGGCCTTGTTGCCCACCATCATGATCACGATGTTCGAGTCGGCGTGGTCTCGCAGCTCGCTTAGCCACCGCTGGACGTTGTCAAAGGTCTGCCTCTTGGTAATGTCGTACACCAAAAGTGCCCCCACGGCTCCTCTGTAATAAGCGCTGGTTATGGCTCTGTACCTCTCTTGACCTGCTGTGTCCCATATTTGTGCCTTGACTGTCTTCCCTTCTATCTGCTCGCATCAATACATAAATTTACACATTATTTAAAGTAAATATTAAGTTAAATTATGGAATTGAACTTTTCTCTGTGCTTTAGATCATTCTTGTGTTTTGCTTACGATCTTGTTACACAGTTTTGGCACTAAAAACCATATTTGTGTTGTATTAAATGCTTTTGTGACAAAAATGTTTTATCTAGCATATTAATTAATATAGTTTGTGATAAAAGATTGGCTAAGCAAGAGAAGGAAGGCAAATAAATAGAAGACACATGGCCAAGCTTATGGTAACTAAATTGTTGAGGATAAATTTGTTGTACTTATAATAGATTTTTATCCAAATTAATTAGATAGGTTAGAGGTCTTGTTAATCTGTTTTTACTGTTAAACATTATCAGTTACTGAAGTGTATAAATAGAGAATAAGTTAGGTTAGTTGTGTGGTGTACAGAAAAGAAAGCTCTTGAGGGAAGAAAAACTCAAGAGGAAGTTTGCCTTGAATAAAAATCTTGCAGAGGAATTTCATCATTTTTCTTTGTTCCTATTCTTTCAATTTCTCTATTTTAAAGGTTAAGTGGCTTAAGCACAAATTAGAAAGCATTTTTCTCACAATCTGGCATCAGAGCGTGGGTTCCTTCAAGAAATGGGGATTGTCAAGTTTGATATAGAGAAATTCACAGGGAAGAACGACTTTGGATTGTGGCGAATAAAGATGAGAGCGATCTTGGTTCAACAAGGACTTGAAGATGTATTGTCTAGCGAGAAGAATCTTTCTAACACTGTCTCAGAAAGAGAAAAGAAAGATATTCTTGATAAGGCACACAGTGCTCTAATTCTATGCTTGGGTGATAAGGTACTCAGAGAAGTTTCGAAGGAGAAATCAACAGTAGCTATGTGCCTGAAACTCGAAAATTTGTATATGAAAAAGTCTCTTACCAACATATTGTACCTAAAACAGAAATTGTATACTTTTAAGATGCTGTCAGGAAAGTCTCTCGAGAATCACATGGACGATTTCAACAAGGTAATTCTTGATCTTGAAAATATAGATATTAAGATTGAGGATGAAGATCAGGCCTTACTATTATTAAGATCTCTGCCAAGAAAATTTGAAAATTTATTATATACTCTCATCTATGGAAGAGATTCACTTGGAGGAAGTCCAATCAGCTCTACTTTCAAAAGAATTAAAAAAGAAAATAGAGGGTAAAGAAGAAAGTACAACAAAAGGGTTAAACGTCATGGGTCAATTCAAGAAAAGAGAATTTAAAGGCAAGAAGATTTCAAGATCAAGATCAAAGATTAAAAGAAAGTGTTTTGTATGTCGCAAGGAAGGCTATTTCAAACGGGACTTTCTAAAAAAAAAGAAACATGGAATCGAGAAACAGAATGATAATGGAGATACAGATGTAGCCTTAAATGTTTATGAAAGTGTTGAAGTCCTTTGTATTTCTGAAATTAAAAACCAAATAGAATGGGTGCTCGATTTTGGATGCTTGTTTCACATGTGCCCGACCAAAGAATGGTTCCTATCATATAAGAAGGTCAGTGGAGAATAGGTACTTCTGGGGAATAACAAGGGTTGCCAAGTAATAGGAATAGGTTTTGTGAAGCTAAAATTTGCAGATGGTGTGAAAAGAATCTTGCAAGGGGTGAGGCATGTTCCAGAGTTAAAGAGAAATTTAATTTCTTTTCAAATACTTGATGCCCAAGGTTATTGCTATAAAGTTGAAGGTGAAGTCCTTAAGGTGTCGAAAGGGGCTCTAGTTGTTATGAAAGGCACTCTTGAGAATGGACTATATCTACTTCAAGGAAGAGCAGTTGTGGGCATGGTTGCAGCAGCCTCTGATGGAAAAATCTCAAAGACCCAATCATGGCATATGAGAATGGCACATATAAGTGAGGCAGGGCTCAAGGAATTGGCAAAGCAAGGTCTCTTGGGGAAGGACAAATTCATAGATTTCGATTTCTGCGAGCATTGTATCTTTGGTGAAGCAAGAAGACTAAAGTTTGCCACTATAGTTCATCATACTAAAAGGATCATGGATTATGTACACTTAGATCTTTTGGAAGCTTCAATAGTGCCATCTTATGGTGGGGCTAGGTATTTTCTATCAATTATAGATGATTTCTTAAGAAAGGTCTGGGTTTATATCTTGAAACACAAGAACGAGGCTTTTGAGAGGTTCAAAGATTGGAAGATTCTTATGGAGACACAAACTGGTAGGAAACTCAAGAAGATCAGGACTGATAATGGTCTTGAATACTGGGGGCAAGATTTTGATAATTTTTGCAAGGAAGTTGACATTGCGAGACATCACACAATAAGGAAAACACCTCAGCAGAATGGACTTGTTGAAAGAATGAACAGGACAATAATGGAGAGATTGAGATGTATGCTATCAAATGCAAATCGCACCAAGAATTTTTGGGCAGAGGCAGTAGTCACTGCTGCTTATGTTATTAACAGAAGTCCCTCCTTAGTAATTGGCTTGAAGACGCCAGAAGAAAAGTGGTCTGGACATCCACCTAGTCTTGAAAATTTGAAGGTATTTGGATGTATAGCTTATGCCCATATAAACTAGGGAAAGCTTGAACCTAGAGCACTAAAGTGTATGTTTTTGGGTTATCCAGAAGGTGTAAAAGGAAATAGGCTGTGGTGTTGAAAAAGGGCAGCCTAGAGTTATCAATTTTAGGGATGTGCTATTTTAAGAAATTGAGATGTTTTATTTAAAGAAAACAGAAGTTAAAGGCTTCTCTGAACTCCAAACAGGAGGGAGTGTTCATCTTGAGGTGGAGCCTGATAATGACAAAGTGATTCATGAGTCACGAGGTGATGTAGGAGAAACAAGAGAGGCAACAGATGATCTGAATGAAACATCTCAAGGCTATCAGCTTGCAAAAGACAAGCAAAGAAGATCCATTAAGCCTCCTTAAAGGTTTGGTTATGCAGAGATGGTTTCTTTTGCTTTCATAGCTGCTGAAGATGTGGAAGAAGGTGAGCCAAAAACTTTTTTTGAAGCTATTAATAGCAAACAAGCGGATCATTAGAAAGAAGCAATGAAGCAGGAACTTAAGTCTTGGTATAAAAATGAAACCTAGCATTCCTGGTATTGAACAAGCTCGATACAAAGCAAGGCTTGTGGCAAGGGGCTTTACACAACGTGAAGGAATTGATTATAATGAGGTCCTTTCTCCCGTGGTAAAACACAGTTCTATTAGGATGTTACTTTCTATTGTGGCTCAGGAGGATATGGAGTTGGAATAGGTGGATGTTAAAATAGCTTTTCTCCATGGGGAACCAGAAGAAAAAATTTATATGTCCCAGCTTGAGGGATTTGTAGAAAATGGAAAAGAAGAAATGGTTTGCTTGTTTAAGAAATCATTGTATGGACTAAAGCAGTCTCAACAACAGTGGTATAGAAGATTTGATTGTTTCATGTTGGGGAATGGCTTTGAAAGATGTGCTCATGACAACTATGTTTATAGGAGGGAAGTCACTGCAGGAATAGTCATCTATATACTACTCTATGTAGATGACATGCTATTAGCATGTAAGGATGTTACTGAAATCAAATTAGCAAAAGAGTTGCTTAAAAGTGAATTTGAAATGAAAGATATGGGGCCAGCCAGTAAGATACTTGGTATGTAGACTAATAGAAACCAAGCAGAAGGAATACTATTTATTTCTTAAACTGATTATATTGAGAAAGCGTTGAGAAGATTTTAAATGAGTAATTGCAAACCAATGGCCACTTCTCTAGGTCAGCATTTCAAACTGTCGCTTCAAGACTCACCTATATCTAAAGAACAAATAGCTTACATGGAAAGAGTCCCATATGCCAGTGCTGTTCGTAGTCTGATGTATGCAATGATTTGCACGCATCTAGACTTAGCATATGCTGTAAGTGTGGTTAGCAGATATATGAGGAAGCCAGAAAGAAGCACTGGGAAGCTGTGAAATGGATATTTAGGTATCTTAGAGGCACTTTTGGAGTTGGTTTTCTGTACAAGAGATGTGAAGAATGCAGAGGTTAGGTGATTGGTTATGTTGATTTAGATTATGCTGGTTGTTTGGATACTAGGAGATCTTTAACTGGCTATGTGTTTAAGATTTGTGGTAACACTATGAATTGGAAAACAAATCTGTAGCATGTAGTTTCTCTTTCAACCATTGAAGCTGAATTTATGGCAGTTACTGAAGCCATAAAGGAGGCTATTTGGATGAAGGGAATGGCTGCAAAGCTAGGTTCGGAATAGGTTGCTGCAAGGGTGTTCTATGATAATCAAAGTGGAATTCATTTGGCCAAGAATTAAGTTTATCATGAGAGAACAAAGCACATAGATGTTAGGCTCTATTTTGTAAGAGAAGTAATTGAGAAAAGAGAGGTCAGTTTGGAAAAGATTTCCCCAAAGAACAACCCAGCAGACATGTTAACCAAGTCCTTGTCAGGACCAAAGTTTCAGCATTGTGCAAAAATGCTCCAGGTGGTGACGCTACAGATGCAGTGAGTTAAAAGTCTAGCTAAGGTGGAGAATTGATAAAAGAATGACTAAGACTTTAAACAGCTCAGCAAGGAAGGCAAATGAATAGAAGACGTATGGCCAAGCTTATGGTAACTGAATTGTAGAGGATAAATTTGTTGTATTGATAACAGATCTTATTCAAATTAGTTAGACAGGTTAGAGGTCTTGTTAATCTGTTTTTACTATTAAACATTATCAGTCACTGAAGTGTATAAATAGAGAATAAGTCAGGTTATTTTGTGTGGTGTACATAAAAGAAAGCTCTTGAGGGAAGAAAAATTCAAGAGGAAGTTTGCCTTGAATAAAAATCTTGCAGAGGCATTTCATCATTTTCTTTGTTCCTGCTCTTTCAATTTCTCTATTTTAATGGTCTGAGTGGCTTGACCACAAATTAGGAAGCATTTTTTCTTGCAGTTTGTATTTCTTTCTGTTTAAGAATTGTTAGCATTGAGTCCAACATTGGCTCTCATCTAATGCCAAATTTCTATGTTAATATTGAATTTCAATAACTGTGGTAACAAAAGTATTCTCAAATGCAAAGTTATATGAAAATGTTAAATTTGACATTATTTTGTACATATTTGGTCAAATTTGGTGCAAGATATAGGATATGGTAAATTTTACCATTTGTTTTCTAAGCATTGTTCTTTTTTTTTTTTTTTGAATGTCTAATGCATTGTTCTTGTCATTGAATAATTACAATATCGTATTTTTTATTTTTTCTTCTATAATTTTAAAATTATAACAAAAGTAATTATAAGTTTTGAATTCTCCCCATTGAACAAATTAATATTGCTAGGGACGGTATTGTATATACAACATTGACGTTGAAAGATATTTGGAACAGAAACAAAAACCAGATATATATAAGGGGACATGCAATATATAATGACTGATTATACTTGATAATTGTCAAATGAAACAAAACGAGAATCTTCATAAGTAATTTGCCAAAACCAGAAAATGATCAAACCTGTAACGTCCGAGTTGCAAACTCAACCCCAATGGTAGATTTAGACTCGAGACAAAACTCGTTTCTCGTGAACCTTGAAAGTATATTGGATTTGCCGACGCCTGAATCTCCAATCAAGACAATCTTAAATAGATAATCATATTCGTGATCTACTTTGTACGCCATATGTATTATTTTCAACTATAATTAATTACACCACCTCGAATGCCTGCATGAGTTAAAACACAAAATAATCATAATTTATATCATTTGATCAAAATCTTTTTTTTATCTGTAAATTTAAGAAGTGAAAGACAAATACTCGTGAATAGATAAAAAACTTTTTTAGTTTCTACAGAAGAAATTGCCTTTATTTGTTATGTTATTTTTTTTTCCTTTTGACTTTTTCTAAGAGAAGGAGAAGAAATTAAAAAGAGAGAGAGAGAGAGAGAAAGGAAAACAGAAGAAAATAAAGGAAATTAGGACTAACAATAAAACAAAAGTTGGTCTACAAGTACGAGTCTAGGGATTAGAAATTTTTTGTGATTCTCTGGGCAACGTTGTCGTGGAGAAGTAGCTTAAGGACAAGGAAGAGAAATATAAGAAAAATAATAATTAATAACAAAATGTTAGGGGTATTCTACAAAGCCAGGGAGGCCAGGGAAGAAACAGTTAAAACTTAAACGGATGAAAGGGCACTTAAAACGGAGAGATTATTCTATGGTTTCGGACAATTAGGCCAGATCCAGCAAGTTGAAAAATTGCATCCCCATATTAGGGAAGAACTGTCAGGTGATATTTTTTTGCTGAATTATTAGAACTATCATGTACTGTAGCAATTAGATGGTAGTTTTTTTTTTTTTTTTTTTGTCTCAATAAAATTATAGACCTTTTTTTTTCCTAAAAAAAAGACTTTTTTTTTCTGTAAATCAGACAACCGGAAGACAAATACTCATAGGTAGATATCATTTTTAGTTCTCATAAGAAAAATTGCCGTATTGGGTTTTTATTTTTTGTTTTTCTTTTACTTTTTCCCGAAAGGAAGAGAAGAAAAAAGAAAAGAAAAAAGAGAGGAAAATAGCACAAAAAAAGGAAAATAACAAAAAAAAAAAAAGGAAATTAGGACTAACTGTAACAACAGTTGATCCACAAGTATGAGTTTAGGAATTTGAAGTTTTATCAGTTTCTCCGGGCAATGTTTTTGTCGGTAAGTAGTTTAAGGACAAGGGAAGAGAAGAGTAAGAAAAAACAATTAATGACAAAATGTTGGTATTCTAAGGCCAGAGAAAAAACAGTTTAATGGATGAAAAGGCACTCAAAATGGAGAGATTAGTCTATGTTTGTAAACAACCACGTCAGATCCAACTAGTTGAAAGCCACGATTGTCAAATAATGTCCGGGTATTAGCAAAGAACTGTCGGGTAGTATAGTAATTGGATTATGGGCCTTTTTTTTTCCTCAAGAAAATTATAGATCTCTCTCTTTTTTTTTTTTTTTTTTTCCTCTCCTGACTATTGAAATGCAAATACTCACCGGTCCATTTTCAATTTCTATAAAAAGAAATTGCCTTAATTTTTTTTTTTGTTTTTTATTTGACCATTTCTAAGAACAAGAGGAGGAAAAAAAAAGGAAAACAGAAGAAAAACAAAGGGAATTAGGACTAACCGTAAAACAAAAGTTGGTCTACAAGTATGAGTTAAGGAATTTCAATTTTTTTCTTTTTCTCTGGGTTTTTTTTTTTTTTTGTTGGGTGGAGAAGTAGTTTGAAGACAAGGGAAGAGAAAAATAAGAAAAAAACAAATCAATAACAAAATGTTGGGCTATTCTATAAAGCCAGGGAGGCCAGAGCAGAAAGAGTTAAAGGGATAAAAAGGCACTCAAAATGGAGGGATTGTTCTCTGGTTCCGGACAACCATGTCAGATGTGGCTAGTTGAAGGCCACGATTTACATGTCAAAATTATATCCCCGTATTAGCAGAGAACTGTTAGGCATTATTATTATTATTTTTTGGCTGAATTTTCAAAGCTATCAGGTACTATAGCAATTGAATTGTACATTTTATTTCCTCAAAAAAAAATTATATATTTTTTGAATAAATTTGATGACTGAAAAATAAATATCTATTAGTAGGTTTTTTTTTTTCAGTGTTTACAAAATAAATTGCCTTATTTGTAATGGTTTTTTGGTTTTTTCTTTCACTTTTTCTAAGAGCAAGAGAAGAAAAAAGGGGGAAAAAAAGAGACGAAAATGGAAGAAAAACAAAGGAAAGTAGGACTAACCATAAAACAAAAGTATGGTCTACGACTACGAGTACATATTGGGAAAAAAATGTTGTAAAAAGAAAAAAGAATAACAAAAGGGTCATTTCACTTTTATGAAATTTATATCATGTTTGGCTCAAAGAGTGTTTTATAATAAATGCTTCTTTAAGATGAAACAAATGCCACTACTATAGGATTTTTTTTTTTTTTTTTTGGTGTGTGTGTGTGTGTGTAAGGTAGTACCTTAGCTTTGGAAGAGCATGAGAAGGTCTGGGACAAGATTGGAGCATATTTGCAATGGTTTCTTAAGCCTCTTTATATAGGCAAAAAAAAAAAAAAAAACACTGAAAAAACTATAAAACACAAAAAAAAAACAATGAACTATAAAACACTAAAAAATCTTTTTAAAAGAAACACTAAAAAAACTTTGAAGAACCCTAAAAAACTAAAAATGCAGTGTCGGCTCGCTGTCCAAGTCACCTTCAAAAGGTACGGATTGATCAGACTTCCCAACCTGGGCAAACGCAACAAGCACTGCGAAGTGCATATTTTAGTATCCCGCTAGTTGACTATAGTAGTCCATCGGTTTACCAAACAACGATGGCAAAATTGTCCAACTCTTGACGCTTTAAAAACCTCTTTTCAACTTATCATTTCTATTACATTTAAGTAAAAATTATATTTGTGAAAAATTCATTTCATGACGTTAGAAAACCTTATAAAACATTTTTATGCAATTTTGAAAAAAAATAGGGAATTCTAAAACGTGTGTGCGCATTGAGTGTTGCGATTAGAAGCCCTAATACTATCAAGAACGAAAATATGTGAACAAAAAATAAATTAAAACACACAAAATTTATAGTGGTTTACCCCAGTATGAAAGTTACATCTACTTTTAACCACTAGAGGATAATTTACTATGATGATAAATAAGTTTACAAGAAAAATTCACACACTCTCTCTAGAATTTTCCTTAGCCTCTCAACCACTTAATTTTTCTGAGTTTCACTTTACAAAAAAATAACACAATCTATCCGTTTACAAGTTCACAAAGAATAGGTAACAAACTAAAAAAATTGCAAAACACAAATTCTAACGCGCAGACAGGCCCGGCCGTGTGAGATTTGCCTTACGCTATGATGATCACTTTTAAACGCTTTTATTTTATGTGGTTTAGGATGCACGATGATCACTTTTAAAATATCAATTTGCAAGTTCATATAAAATCAATAATTGGGGACGCATTAATCGGTGTCATGCACATCACCTTCAGTGAGTGCTGTAGACAGATGTAAACGAAAAGAAGAAGAAGAAGATGTTTTGAACAATTTTATGAACGTAATCAACGCGTGCAAGGAATTAACGTTTAAAATAGATTGTCTTGTTTAAAACAGAAGTGGGCCTTCATGAGATTTTAAGTAATCTTTGGGAGGATCATTGACCTCCCAAGTCATCTCCCCCCTTTTTCCAATTTTTTCCTTGATTTGCGTTGGGTACGTAATTGACCAAAAAAAAAGGAAAAATGAAGAGTCAACATCTTAGGAATCCAAAAATGAAAAAATAAATGCTACTTTGGTAGATGAGGCTGGGCTTCGTCACCAAGATATCAGGGAACACAAAAGTCTGTAGACAATTGTATCGATGTGGGAATGTGGGGCCCCCAAATTAGTGGGACCTACGCGGCTTGACGCAAAGTCTTTAAGTCCTCGCCAAAAAGGAAAAAGAAAATAAACATACAAAGAAAAAGAAAAACATGTGACGTGAACAAGGACACGCAATTTTTGTCCTTTAAGTCGTGCTTGACCTAAAGGTAGTTTTCTTTTGGAGTGTTTTTTGTTGGAGTTTTTTTTAGATTTAATATATTTAAATTTAGATTTAAGTATAAATTTTTTTTTAAATACGTGTTAGTTTTTATCAAAATTTGAATTAAATAAGTATCAAAAATTAAATTTTTTAGAGTTTTAACCCTCTTTAAACTCTTGAAACTCGAATACCTTTATTACAATAAAAGCTAAATTCTCTATCATATATTTGACAAAAAAATCATAATTTTTTTATTTGATATCCAAATGAGGTAATTCTTTTTTTTATTGTGTTCCTAGTTAAAAGAAGCATAAATTAAGATTCATATTATATTTTTTTTAAGATCATTAACATTAAAATTTTATTAGATTTGTTAATAAATCAAAAAAAATTTTCACTACCTCTCCAAACACAATTTCAATTTTATTCTATACTCATTTTAGAACTTAAATGTACATCCAAACGTCAATTCAGATAATAATTAAGAACCACATAATTAAATCTTAATTTAAATTACATAACTCTAATCAAATCACTAATTCAAATCCATTTACCAAACAGACCCTCAAGCTACAATTCAAGAGATGGACAATTATGCAAGTCCCCCACTCACCCTTAGGCAACCCAAGTAGCCCCTCCCTCCAACCATGTTGCCCTCGTTTCTCCCCCACGATCCCCACTCCCCCTTCTCCCTGTTGTACAAAGGCCGGGTGAGGGGAGGTTGTAGAAGTGTTTTTATTTTCAAATGTTTATTTTTTTTCTTGAAATTTTATTCTACTATACTCTTAATAATTATTTCCTTTTCACATATTTAATTGTTCACTTTAAGTAATTGAGGTGTGCAAGGACCGTTTTTTGCTTTTTGACAATTTGACCATGATGGCCATCCTCACTCAAACCTTGGTCCTATTACACCAACCTTGGTGTTGGTCATAACTTGTCAAATTTTAAAGATATGATGAGATGCAAAATAAAAATATCTATTACTTATCTGCTAGGGTTTTCTCTCTCTCTAAAAACATATGTACTAGGGTTCTCTAACTGTGCCGCCTCCTCTTCTCCACCTAGGTTGGAGCTCGCTGACGGCCTTGGCACTAGTACAAAATGTAGATTCCACGACGGTCACGACGGTTTATAACCGTCGTGGAAAAATTTCAAGACGGTCAAAAAACCGTCGTGGAAACCTCTGTCGTGGAATATGATTGACTTTTCACGACGGTTTTTTACCGTCGTGGAATAGATTAATTTGGCGCGCGGGGGGGGG
>CAMOHE010052587.1:14849-75477 GCA_946598075.1 Artocarpus hirsutus | reverse complement strand
GACTGCCAACTTAGGAAAGTAACCCTAGTGTCAGATAAAGGGATGGTGATCACTTACCAGGGTGGTGGTGATCGACTAATAAGTGAGCGTCGTGTTAGGGCATGTCTCGGAGGGCAGAAGAACGCAGTTTGTTACGTGTTAGGGCATGACAAGTCAAACTTTGGACAACCTCATCAACATAAACATTGGGTGTGCAACACTTAATTAGGTGATATATATATATATATAAGCTTTGAAATACCTCATCATCAAACATGTCTTGAATCTTCTTGAATCATCACAGGCTTTCATAATAAAGCATTATGTAAAAGCATCATAGAAATCATCAGGAAACATATTCTCAAACTTTTCATAAACTTCATCATGTTGTAGGTGAAAACGTACTTACTTGACTAGCTTGCTTACACAACCTTAATTAAGTTGACGTTACTGTGGCCTCAATTTGCTCACCTCTTGGAGTGTTCTTGTCAATCATTTATATACATATAAAATTAATATTCATCATCCTAACAAGATTCAATATCATTTTTCATCATATGCTTATTAACATAAAATCTGCCCACAATAAAAATCTACATGACCTTTATGAATTCATAGCTCAATAACTTACAATCCACACATAATTAAAGAATGAAACTCTATAGAGACAAAGCTAACATATAAACATAGTACCATGATTTTTTATTGGTCATAATAATTCCATTTGATAACCAAATTAAGTCACAAACTTTATAATATAAAATCTGCCAGCAATAGTTAGGCAGTGAACAACCTTAACTAAAGTCTATATAATAAATTATCTATAATATAAAACAATTCAATGAAAATACTACATATAATAGTCACCTAGAGCTACAACATATCCAAAATTTGACTTCAAATAAAATCAAAATAAATCAAAACATACATTTAGAAATCAGTGGAAAAACTAACTTCAGGTATGAAATGCAGTGAGCATCCTTTAGTAAACATTTTCAAACAAATAAAATAAAGTTACTTTGACTCCAAAATTTTTATGACAATCTGTATACATATGAATACAATACCACAAAAATATTCATGGTCAATGAAATTCATTTAGGCATAATAAAAAGTCATTGAATCAAGAAGTCAAGAATTTATAGGTTTAACTGCCATAAAAACCTAGTTTAAAGAAAGTTCAATAACTCATAAAATATATATAGATTTGCTACAAAACTTTCCAGTTCACAACCTAACTTATCTATGAATATTTCTACCAAATTTCATGAAAATGACAATTCGTATGGCCTAAGAACATAAACTACATTTTGGTAGCATGTTACTAATAAACAATAATTGAACAATGAGTGGCAGAGAGTGAAAATTAAATATCTTAGCATAGAAAATTCTAAATGACATGAAACCTTGAGCAACATCATAAAACTACACATGAACAACATACTAAAATTTTGCAGAAAATGGAAACTTGTAGACAAAGTTATGGTAGTTGAATTCTAAGAAATAATATGAACACAAGTTGAACCAAGAATAAAATGCTTACTTGTTTATAAAGCTTCTCTAGAAGCAAGCTTTGAGGTCCCTTGATATTCTCCACGCCCTTGTAGCAAATATAGAAGGGAAGAAGAAGAAGAAAATGTGGACAATTTAGGTTGAAGAAATTATGAAAGAGATATGTGAAGGATGGGGTGTTTCAAGTGAGATTGAGGGTTTTTCTTTCTTAGGAGCAAAATTTCTAAATTGGGATAAGGGAATCCATGGGAGAGGAGATAGAGAAGAAGAAAAGAAGTCAAAGAATGATTGGGAAGCACAATGATGGTCCCTTATCTCTACATATGATAATTTTCTCAATGATTCCACCACCAAGGAATAAAAGAGTGAAAAGTATATTGGATTCCAATGAAATTTGGATCCTATCTCAAAAGCTAACATTGTATTCCATATTTCATGCCCCCCATAAGCTTAATTTAAGTTGACATATTAGGTGAACTTTGTAATGGAAATCTAAGCATCACAATGAAAAAAGAAATTACCCCCTACAAAACACATCTGGCAACATTGTTCAACACAACGCATATAGGCACCCACATATATTTAAATATAATAAACTCACATTGTTGATGACACATGGCAATACTTGCCTAAGACACACACTCAAACACATATGTATATTAATACATATATAAGATGTATTAATGTGTGCCATACCATATATATGGCTTCATATAAAAGTGCATGGGCAATTCTTACTAATTGTAAATATACATACATGTGTTCTAAGTATATTTAATCATTGTACACAAATAATTCTTTCATCCTTGAATACACGGCAACTTCATAAAATACATAACATCATAAATGACATGACCATCCCGAGCACATCAATCCCATGTGATCAACACCAGTCATATTTCTAAAATAAATAATTAATAACATTATTTCATAAGGAATTTACATAACACCGTTAAATATTTAGTACTATTCAATACATATGAAATGGCGGGTGTTACATATCTTGACACTTAAACTACTAAAGTAGAGTGAAATACAATTGAAAGCTCATAAAGGCTCAGTTCCTATGGTGTCTGAAGCCATGCTTTGATACCAAGTTCTGTAGGGCTCGAAAATGGGGTTAGTAGATAAAAAGCTATCTTAGAAAATAAAACAGGTTACACAAATCCAAACAAAAAGTACAATATTACTAAAAATAATTAAAACACTTGTTCTGGAGTCTTTAAATTAGAAATAGTAAAAACAGTCTAGAATTGGAAAATATCTCAAAAGTATGCTGCTGTGGGACACTGTCGTATCTATATAGTTTCTATACACAAAATACAATATCACACTGAGAGTTAAAAATTAAATAAAGTTAAACAATACAAAAGCTTTCTCGGTCTACGAGCCTTTAAAAGCTACAACTGAGTGCAACTAGTAGCTTACACAAACTGTAAAATCCTAAAAGGGGGAAAGCATAAGATGAGATTGGCTGAATGCTCAGTAGGGGAAAGGGATTACGATAAGGAAATGACTCCAATCACATACATTGACTCACAGATACATATTTCATAGCATAAGGCACAAAATGATCATCAAGTCATCACATTGCAGTGTATATATATGCATGCTAGTATGTACAGCCAAGCCTAGAGCTCATTCTTAAGCTAGTGCACCTGTTTCTAAGCTTTTTCAGAGTCTTTATACTAGACTATTTCTCTAAAGGTCTAAGCATCATTCTATGTCATTGTACTCAACATTGGTGAATTTTACACCGGCATCAATATAATCATAAACACAGTGAACCTCATAGAGCCATAGGCATAAAGCCTTATGATACGATGAATTTTTTCATTATCTCAATTATGTATTTTTGTTAGTTTTAAGTGAGTTGATAGCTTTTATTTTATGTTTTATATTTATCTTAGTTTTAATAAAATTTAGTAATTGTGTCTTTTTGTTATTATTTATATAACTTTAGTTTATTTTATTTTTATTTGTTTAGTTTTGCTTTTATTATATTTAGTTATATTTATGTTCTATTTCATTTTATTGTATTTTACTTTATTTTATTTTTTTTGGTAGGTGAAGTAGCATTTTGGAGCTTGAATCAACTAAATTTTGCACCCCAATGCCACAAAGAACCATGCCCTCATGTGCAAGCACAAAGAGCACTTGTTGCTACACCATAAAGCTCATAGTTGCACAAGTCCTGCATTAGCTTGAGGCACACCTAGAAGAGCACAACCGCACCATTTGATTCTTGAGACTACGTGTGTCACTTTTTGCCCTAGATCAAGGTTTTGTAGCATGTAGCTGCATCCTTTTTCCATTGCTCTTGTGCGTGCCACTTTTGAGCCAAATTTTGTGTTAATTTTGAAGCTAATTGAAGATAGAGTTCCTAAGTTTTTGGAGGCATATGAATACCCATCTAGGGTTTCATGAAAGAGGAATTGAGACCTGATTTAGAAAGAAAACATAGCAGCCACAATGAAGCTCAAAGGAGGAGGAGAAGAGATCTTGAAGATCCCCTTGAAGCTCGGCATTAGTTACTTCTTTATTCTCTCTTTTCTTTAAATTTCTTATTAATTACTCTTGATTTCTTCTTCATATTTTGGTTTGTGTTTTTAGTTTTGTTTGAGACTATGTGTAACTAAATCTCTTAGCCTAGAGGGCTACGAATGTAAGTTGATATCATTGATTCATGTAAGTAATTTCCATTTATCAATTATTTGTATTTCCTTGAGTTTAATGCCTCTACTTGATTGGCTATCAATTAGTTAATTTTGCAATTAGAATTAGTACTTAGGAAAAGAGGGTCCTAAATATCAGTTTTGAAAATACAACCTAAAAATTATAGAGTTGGGAGACTTATGATTTTCTTTGTGGCTAATTATAGAATATGCTTAATGAACCCTTAGTAATTGGTTTTAAATAGGAATATTGGAACTAATTATTTTAGGGTAAATTTCAATTGAGTACTTAGGAGAGGAAAAATTAGGATAAATGAGAGTTCTATACCAATAATTTTGGGGAAATTAGCATGTCATTAGTCTAGGCAATTACCATTCGTAAAGGAAACATGATGAAATGGTTCCTCTAGACCTGTTCCATCATCGTATAGTTTAGTTCACTTCCATTAATTTTAGTTTCTTATTTTTAATTAAAATTGCCATTAAATCATTGTTGTGTAATGCCCCAAAATTAAATAAGTGATATTAGTACATAATGTAGTGTATTAGTGTGCCATGATGCATTTTTAAACTTAATTTGATTATTTTGTGACATTTCCAAATTAATGTTATTTCTCATTATTTTTAATTATTTTTAATTACTCTTGATTATTTTTATTTTTTATTTGTTATTTCGAATTTAGGAATGAAACAATTTGTCAACTACCAAATATGCCTCTTTTTGTAAAACCGTGGGAGGCACACGGTTTTCATATAGTGAAACCACCATTCCTTTCCTCTTTTTAATCTCTCATTTCCCTCTTTCTTCCACTCACTCTCTCACTCTCTGCCCTCTCTTTCTCTCTTCTCTCTCTTTGCTTGTCACCCTTTCTCTTTCGCTCTCAAATTTTGATTCAAAATTCAAGCTCAAGCACAAGCTCGATTCTTAGTGGATTGAAGCTTGGGAACGCGCTTCAATAGCCATAAACTTGGATTTAAGCATCAATTAGAAGTTAGTTTACTTTTTTCAAAACTTTGAAATTTTTCTCAAATTTTTCAATTCTCTTTAAAGGTTGGAACCCGAGTTTCCCCTAGCTTAGAAACCGTTCTGTTTATGTTATAGAACTCAAATTATCTAGAAACTAGGCTTGATTGGACAAAAATTGAATTAAACCATGTTTTTCTATTTTTCTCTATTTTTTTATTTCCTTAAAAATTTCTATGTAAATCTTGTTTAAATTAGTTTAAAAGTGTTCTACTATGTTTTTCTACATTTTATGAATGTTTTGTATGCCTAGGATTTAAGAAAATAGGTTAAAAATGAGAATGTGGGCCTCGGGAGGCCAAGATCTGTGCCTAGAAAATTCTAGAATTTTCTCAGTTTGGTAGGCCGGACTCATACCTTTGGCAAGTCAGACCTAGATGGTTGGTAGGTCGAACTGCACAGTTCAGCAAGCCGGACTAGGAAAACCAACAGGCTGATTGGGCATCACTAAAATTTGTCATTTTTACCCATTTTTAGTATTTTGAACCCCAATTGTGATTTTAATCTTGCGGTATGATTTTATGGACTTAAACGGTACACTAGGATACCGTGAGATAGCTTAGCAACATAGGTTATCTTAAGCTAGATACTGATAAAGCTAGTTCCTATTTAAGATGGTTTGTGGTTCCGTGAAGCTAATGTATAGAGGACCAGGACTGCGATATTGAACATCAGTATAGGACATTGAGGTAGGACTTCTACCACTTTTTTTTGGTAACCAAGTTTTAAAATGATTTTGGCCTCAAAACGATTTCTTTCAAAATATTTTCAATGATTAATTGAAAAAGGTTTTATCAGTTGTTTTCATAAAAAGTAGCATGAGGTGATTTTCATAATGAATCACATAAGGAATATAATTGAATATACTTGGTACAAATGAGATTTTAATAGCTATAGAAACATATAGATGGGCATGATGCCTTACTTAAAGATCGGGTCATGTAGAGTGCGACCTTAAGGGCAGGTCCCCAAACCCAATTGGGCCACTACAGTGGTGATTCCTATGGTTTGCCCACGGAATGATAATAATTTCTTTTCAGATAAACACTGAACTGTTTTAGCAGGATGGATTTAAATTGAATTTATATGAATATTTACTTTGTTTTCTAAATATTTTCTAGAATGACAAATTTGATATTTAAAATTAAATGTTTTTATAGCCTAGTCCTACTGAGCCTTTTGCTCATTTTTTACCTATTTTCAAACCTTTCCCCTTTGGTAGAGTTTAGCTTAGGATTGATGGGGAGTCCACCGACTAGACTCGCGAGTAGTAGAAGACCCGAGTAGGTTATTTGTATAACTTAAACAAGACATGTATTATTTTAACTTTTCTTTCTATTTTGGACTGTGGTTGCAATTAATTTATTATCGATACCATCTGTATGCACAAGTTGTGGGCCCGATGGGACCTAACATGTATTTCCTTTTTGTTATTTTATTTTATTTCCTGCTTTTCTATTTTATTATTATAATAACGTTTTAAAAGATTGAAATTATTTCATTTTTCATAATTAATTAAATACCTTAATTTGTGTTTTAATTAAAATTTGACTTAATTAACCTAATTAACCCGCCACATCACCTCTTGTGCTCCGGGCCATAAAAGAATGGTATCAAAGCTCAAGGTTCTGGATCTTGGGAATTATGCACACATAGGTACGACAATGAAATACCACTGACAGTCTAATTTTGTTTTCAAAAGTGAGAGAATGACACCCAGGTGTCATTCATTTACTATTGATGTAAACCCAGGAAATGAGAAAAGTATGATGGGGGCAATGCTTTCTGCTTTTTGGTAGATGGCAGCAAAGGCAAGACCGGAGGATTTTGAGGCGAGTCATTGGCACGCGTACTTTAAAAAGTTCCATGGTGCATCTGTTTCAACCTTTAACAAAAATGGGGACCCGTAGGTAGCTAAATATTGGTCAGATTCAGTCGTTAAACACCTAGATGCCCTTGGCATGCTAGCAGAGTATCATGTGGAGTTTGTAGCTTATAAATTTGAAGGTGGTGCCAATACTTGGTGGAAGCAAGCTACACGCTTGAAGAACAACAGGAACATTAGCTGGGATAGGTTTGAGGAGCTATTCTACAATCGTTATTTCTCAAAATGATATAGACACCAGAATGCTAAATTTTATAGGTTATAGTAGGGTGATATGTCGGTTCGGGAGTATGAGACATAGTTTAACGAGTTGGCCAGGTTTGCCCCATCCACTATGGCATCGAAGCATGCGAGGTGTATTAAGTTTCAAGAAGGGCTTAAGGCTTCCACCCGACGACAGGAGGTTGCCCTACGACTCAAGAATATTGGCGAGCTTGTGTCATCACTGATATCTATGGAAAACAATTATGCACTCTACTGTGAAGATCCTGTGAGGACTTCAAGAGGACTGCAAAGGAGCAGCAAGAGGAGTACTAGTAGCCATCCAACTTAAGGAAAGAATCAACATGGTAATGTGAACAGTAGAAGCAACAGTTCATCCAGAAGTGGACGCAGCAATCCTTAAAGCTTCCATTGCCACTATTACCAGCAGCCAGGACACACCAAGAGGAACTGCCCAATCAAGAGTGCTTGTCTAAGACTTCAAGCCAAAGAAGGAGCTAGTTGTCAACCTCAGCCTCAGGGTCTACCTCCTCCTTAGCAATTCCCTCAGCTATAGTTTCATCAGTTCTCCCCTCAACAACTACCACACCCAGCACAAGGATATCAGCCAAAGAACTTCTAGCTCAATATTTCTCAGTATCGAGCATCGAGTACAGCTAGTATGCAGTCACCTTTGCCACAACAATATCGGCTGACTAATCCAAGACCTAGCAATGTTGGTAGAGGAAAAGAGAAGGCTCCAATTCGGGTTCACATATGACATTAGAGAGTTTGGATGCCCAGACTAGCAAGATTGTCAATGGTATGGTTCTAGTTTCTCATTCCTTAGCACATGTATTATTTGATACAGGTGCCACTCATTCTTTCATTTCAAGTTCTTTTGTACATGCCTTGGGGTTAAAGATAGAAGAGCTTAATGAACCCATAGTTATTGCTTCACCCTTAAGGCGGGTGTGTGTGGACTGTATATGTAAATCATGTAAAATAAAGATTGGGCGTGAGATTCTAAAGAGTGACTTGATTGTAATCCCCATGAGCTCACACAATGTACTCTTAGGGGTGGACTGGTTGTCCATGTACAACGTAGTTGTAGACTGCCAACTTAGAAAAGTGACTTTAGTGTCTGATAGGGGAACGACGATCACTTACCAGGGCAGCAATGATCGAACTATATGTGAACGTCTCATGAAGACATGTCTTAGAGGATGAAAGAATCTAGCCTGCTATGCCTTCTTCATGAACCTAGAAGGAAAGTTCAGTGCATTGGGAAGAAATACAGCAATTCAAATGGTTGATGAGTTTGAAGATGTCTTCCTCGACAAGTTACCAAGATTGCCACCACATTGGGAAATTGAGTTCAGTATTCAATTACTTCCAAGACAGCTCTAATTTTTGTAGCACCTTATCAGATGGCGACGACAAAGATGAAGGAATTGAGAAAGCAACTTCAGGAGCTTGCTGACAAAGAATACATCTAGAATAGCACATCGCCATGGGGTGCATTGGTTTTGTTTGCTAAAAAGCATGATGGAACCGTTAGATTGTGCATAGACTACCGGTAACTAAATCGAGTCACCATGAAGAACAAGTATCCTCTGCCCAAGATCAATGAGTTATTTGATCAGTTGGGAGGTTCACGGTACTCCTAAAGATAGACTTACGGTCAAGATTTCACCAGCTCAGGATTAAAGAAGAAGACATTCCCAAAACAACTTTTAGGAGCCAGTATTGACCCTTTTAGTTTCTGGTGATGTCATTTGGGTTGACAAATGCTCTGGCAGCATTCATGGACTTGATGAACAGGATTTTCAGGCCTTATCTTGATTAGTTTGTGATCATGTTCATTGATGATATCTTGGTCTACTCAAAGACTTGGGAAGAGCATGAGCAGCACCTCAGGATCGTTCTTTAAACTCTACGAGAGCACCAGTTGTACACCAAGAAAGAAAAGTGCAAATTTTGATTAACCAAGGTCAAGTTTCTGGGGTATATCATCTCCAAGCAAGGCATATCTATGGACTTTTCCAAAGTAGCAGCCATAGTGGAATGGGAACGACCGAGGAATGTGGTAGAAATCTGTAGTTTCTTGGGACTTGTAGGACACTATACAAAATTTGTAAATGATTTCTTCAAGATAGTGGCTCCATTGACAAAATTAATTAGGAAGAATGTTAGATTCGAATGGGATGAGGAATGCGAGTTCACCTTCCAAGAGTTAAAGAATCGGTTGACTACAGCTTTAGTGTTGATCATCCCGAATAGTGATGAGCCATATGAAGTTTATACAGATACTTCAGGATGCAGACTTAGATGCATGTTGATGCAACATGGATGCATGGTGGTGTATGGATCAAGATAGCTATGACCTTACGAGTGGAATTACCCTACTCATGACTTGGAGCTTACGGCTGTGATTCACTCATTGAAGATCTAGAGATGTTATTTGTATGGGGTGACATTTCAGGTTTTCTCTAACCATAAGAGTTTGAAGTATCTGTTCACTTAGAGGGATCTAAACTTGAGGCAGTGAAGGTGGATGGAATACATGGACGATTATGATTTTGCGCTGTAGTATCACCCCAGGAAAGCTAACGTGGTCAATGCGCTCAAGCAAAAGTCTTTAGGGTTCTCACTTGCTTGGCTCTTGAAGACTAGAAAAGAGATGCAACAATGAGTGAGTACGGGCCACAATACTATGAAGACTACGACTGAGTTTTGGTGTATCATTTAAAGGCAACCACAACTTTCATTCAGATGGTGAAACAGAATCAATGGCAAGACAAGCATCTATAGGGAATCTGGATGTGAATTCAAAATGGAGAGCAATTTGAGGAATGGAGGATATGTGTTGATGGATCATTGTATTTCAAGAAGTGTCTAGCAGTTCTAGCAATTGTAGAAGTGATGAAGGATGTAATGGATGAAGCCCACAAGTCTCAGTTCACCATTCATCTGGGGAGCACAAAGATGTATCGTGATCTGAAGAGGCAATATTGGTGGAGAGGCATGAAGAAGGATGTTTGAGAATACGTGGCAAAGTGTGCAACTTGTCTCGAGATGAAGGCCGAGCACCAGAATCCAATAGGTCAGCCTCAGTTGCTTCTTATTCTAAGGTGGAAATGGAAGCACATCACGATAGATTTTCTTATCAGTTTGCCGAGGACAGAGCAAAGGCATGATGCAATTTGGGTCATGGTTGATAGGTTGATGAAATCGGTGCATTTCATTCCTTTTAGATCAACATGTTTAAGGAGAGTTCTCAGGGAGTTATACCTATAAACCATAGTGAGATTACATGGAGTTCCCTTATCCATCACATTTGATAGAGACACTCGATTCAACGCCAAATATTAGAGGAGCTTTTAGGAAGCCTTGGGAACAGACTTGAACTTCAACATAGTGTTTCATCCTCAGACAGATGGGCAATCTAAGCAAGTTATCAAAATCCTCGAGGACATTTTACATGCATGTGTATTAGATTTTGGTGGGTATTGGGAAAATATCTACATCTGGCGGAGATTGCTTACAGCAATAGCTATTAAGCAAGCATCAAGATAGCACCATTTGAAGCTCTTTATGGATGACTATGTCGGTCACCTGTGTGTTGGGAAGAGCCAGATGATAGGATTGTTCTCAGGCTGGATGAGATCTATGATAGCAACAAGAAGGTCGTCGTAATCTAAGATCAGTTGAAGGCAGCTTAGAGTAGGCAGAAAAGCTATGTAGATAGAAGACACTAACCCTTAAAATTCAAAGTAGGAGATTTTCTTCTCTTGAAAGTCTCACCGTGCAAGGGTATATCATGATTTAGTGTAAGTGGGAAATTCACACCGAGGTACATTAGGCCGTTCGAGATTACTCAACGTGTTGGTATGGTCACTTATTAGCTTGATCTTCCTTCTAAGCTCTCTCATGTTCATGATGTGTTTCATGTGTTGATGCTTCGTAAGTGTCCACTTGACCAAGACAAGATAGTCTCATTCCATGATGTGTAGATCCAAGAAGACATGACATACAAGGAGGTGTCGGTTCAGATTATCGATCGAAAGTGATCAACTTGTGTTGTCGTGACATATTGTTAGTGAAAGTCATGTGGTAGCATCACGAGGTTGATGAAGCCACTTGGTAGATAGAGTCAAGTACGCAGGAGTTGTATCCACATCTGTTTTGTTTTTGAGTTGATTTGTAATTTCGAGGTTGAAATTTCTTTTAGGGGTGGAGAGTTGTAACGCCCCAAAATTAATTAAGTAATATTAGTGTATAATGTGGTGTATTAGTATGCCATGATATATTTTTAAACTTAATTTAATTATTTTGTGACATTTCTAAATTAATGTTATTTCTAATTATTTTTAATTACTCTTGATTATTTTTATTTTTTATTTGTTTTTTTGAATTTTAGAATGGAACAATTTGTCAAATACCAAATATATCTCTTTTTGCAAAATCGTGGGTGGCACACGGTTTCCACATAGTGAAACCACCCTTCCTTTCCTCTTATTTAATCTTTCCTCTGCCTCTTTCTTCCACTCACTCTCTCGTTCTCTTCCTCTCTCACTCTCAGCACTCTCTCTCTCTCTTCTGTCTCTCTGCCTGTCACCCTCTCTCTTTCCTTCTCAAATTTTGATTCAAAATTCAAGCTTAAGCTCAATTTTTAGCAGATTGGAAGCTTAAGAACGCGTTTCAATAATCACAAACTTGTCGTCGATGAACATGATCACAAACTGGTCTAAGTAAGGCCTGAATATCCTGTTCATCAAATCCATGAAGGCTGCCAGAGCATTCGTTAATCCAAATGACATCACTAGGAATTCAAAATGTCCATACCGAGTCCTGAAAGCTGTCTTGGGAATGTCTTCTTCCTTAATCCTGAGTTGATGATATCCTGACCTTAAGTCTATCTTTGAGAAGTACCGCGAGCCTTCCAACTGATCAAATAGCTTGTCGATCCTGGGTAGAGGATACTTGTTCTTCACTGTGACTCAATTCAATTGCCGATAACCTATACACAACCTGAGAGTTCCATCATGTTTTTTTACAAACAAAATCGGTGCTCCCCACGACGATGTACTATTCTGGATGTATCCCTTCTCAGCAAGCTCTTAAAGTTGCATCTAAGTTCTTTCATTTCTGCCGGCGCCATCCGATAAGGTGCTACAGAAATCAGTGCTGTTCCTAGAAATAATTCAATACCAAATTCAATTTCTTGATGCGGTGGCAATCCTGGTAGCTCGTCAGGGAAGACATCTTCAAATTCGTCTACCACTGGAATCACTACATGTCCTCTCGAAACACTAGGCTCTTCTTCTAAATTCATAAGAATGGCATAGCAAGTCGCGTTCTTTCGCCCTCCGAGACAAGCCCTTACGAGACGCTCACTCATCAATCGATCACCACCACCCTGGTAAGTGATCACCGTTCCCTTATCGGACACTAAGGTTACTTTCCTAAGCTGGCAGTCTACCACTGCACTGTATCTAGACAGCCAATCCATCTCTAGGATTACATCATATGATCTCATGGGGATTACAATCAAATCACTTTTCAAAATCTCATCCCTAATAATTATTTTACAGGCTTTACAAATACTATTCACACACACCCGCCCCAAGGGTGAGGTTATAACTAAGGATTCATCAAATTCTTCTATTTCTAATCCCAAGGCATGTGCAAATGAGCTCAAAAAGAGAGAATAAGTGGCACCAGTATCAAATAACACGTGTGCTAGAGACTGAGAAACCACATGATCGTACCATCGACAACCGCGTTACTGGTCTGGACATCTAAACTCCCTGATGTCATCATGTGAACTTGTATTGGAGCTTTCCCTTTTCCTCTACCAACACTGCTAGGTCTTGGGTTTGTTGGCCAATACTGCTGCAATGATGGCGATTGTACGCTAGCTGTACTCGACGCTTGGTATTGAGGGACGTTACGCTAAAAGTTCTACAATTGGTGTCCTTGCGCTGAATATGGCAGTTGCTGAGGAGAGAACTGATGGAATGGAAGCTAAGGGTACTGCTATGGCTGAGGTAGAGTCTAAAGCTGAGGTTGATGACTAGTTCCTTCTCTAGTCTGAAATCCTAGCAGAGCATTCTTGATCGGGCAATTCCTCTTGATGTGTCCTGGCTGTTGACAATAATGGCAATGGAAGCTGTAGGGGTTGCTACGCCCGCTGTTGGATGAACTGCTGCTGTCACTGTTCATGCCACCCTGCTTGTTCTTTCCCAGAGTTGGTCGACTACTGACACTCCTCCTGCCGCTCCTCTATGGTCCTCCTAACGTCTTGGCTCGATTCTCACAGTACTGTACGTAATCGTTTTCCACTGATATCGTTGATGACACAAGCTCACCAAAATTCCTAAGTCGCAGAGCAACTATCTGTCGTCAAATAGGGGCCTTAAGTCTGTCCTGAAATTTAATACACTTTTCACGTTCCAATGCCATTGCAGATGAAACAAACCTGGCCAATTCATTGAACTTTGCTTCATATTCTCGTACTGACATAACACCCTACTGCAACCTATAAAATTCTGCCGCCTTTTAATCCCTGTATCCTTGCGAAAAGTACCGATTGTAAAACAGCTCCTCGAACCTATCCCAACTGATGTTACCATTGTTCTCCAGGCGTTTAGCTTGCTTCCACCAAGTATTAGCACCACCTTCAAACTTATACGCTGTAAATTTCACACGATACTCCGCTAGCACACCGAGAGTATCCAAATGCTTCACGATCGAATCTAGCCAATATTTTGCCACTTACGGGTCCCCGATTCCGTCAAAATTCGGTGCAGATGCACTTTGAAATTCCTTAAAGTACAAATACCGGCAACTAGCCTCGGAATCGTCAGGTCTTGCCCTGGCTGTGATCTGTCAAAATGTAGCAAACATAGCCCTCGTCATGCCCTCATCATTTCCAAACTCGACATCAACTGTCGAACGACGTCTAGGTGCCATTCTCTCACTTCTGAAAATAAAATTTGGATTGTCAGTGGTATTTCATTGTCATACCTATGTGTGTACAATTCCCAAGGTTCATAACCTTGAGCTCTGATACCATTCTGTCACACCCCAGGGTACGAGAGGTGACGTGGTGGATTGATTAAGTTAATTTAATAAGGATTTAGTTAAAAATTGGGTTTTAGAATCAATTTTATTAGTAAAAATGTGATAATTTTAAAATCATTTATTTAAAGCAAACAGTTATAATATTTGAACAAGTGAAAATAACAAAATAAAATAAACAATAATGAGATATAAAAATAAAAATAAAAATAACAAAACTAGAAGGTGAGGCGAGAATGGGTCCCACTAGCCCACATCTTGTGCACACACACAGCATTGACAATATTACAATGCAATCATAGTCCAAAATAAAAGGAAAGTTAAGATTTTACATGCCTTGAATTGTTGTACTACAACGTACCCAAATCTTCTACTGATCGCAAGTTCGGTCAACGGACTCTTCTCCGATCCTAAGCTGATATCCACCTATGGGGTAAGATTTTAAAACAAATAAAACGTGAGCAAAAGGCTCAGTAAGACTATTTATTTAAAACATTTAATTCTTAAAAATGAAGTTTCATTAATCAAATAAACATTTAGAAAATAAACTTAAATGAGTAACAGATAAATAAACAAATAAATGAATAAATAATAAATCAATTAAATAAATGTGGAAGTAAGAATCCAATAAAGACCTTTCTTACCAAAACAATTTTATAGGTCGACTAGAAAGAATAACATTTTCTTTTCCTGGGCAAACCATATGTAATTCACCACCGTAGTGGCCCAACTGGGTTTCGGGACCTGTCCTCAAGGTCGCGCACTACACGACCCGATCTCTGATATGGCATCATGCCCTAAAATATATATATATACATATATCTTTTCATGATTATTAAAATCTCTTTTTACCAAATATAACCATTCACATTCATTATGAGGTTTATTATGAAAGCACCTCGATCTATCGTTTTAGAAAATAGTCAATAAAATTCCTTTTCAATCAACCATTAAAAAAACCATTTTTCGTTAAAATTTCATTTGAGGCCAAAACATTTAAAACTGGCCACCAAAGAAGGGGTAGAAGTCCTACCTCAATACTCGTGCCGGTGTCCCACACCGTAATCTCGGTTCGCTATACGTTAACTTCGCGGATCCACGCACAGCCTTAAATGAAAACTAGGTCTATTAGTATCTAACCTGAGACATCCTAGGTTATTAAATCATCTCATGGTGTCCTAGTGTGCCACTTAGGTTTATAAAATCATTTTATAAAATCAGAATTTCAATCAGGGTTCAAAACAGTGAAAACGGGTGAAAAATCACAAAATTTCACCATGCCCGGTCGGCCTGCCGGTCGCCCTCGTTCGGCCAGTCGAACTATGTAGTTCGACCTGTCGGAGGCCCAAGTTCATTCGGCCGAACGTTTCCATGTTCGGCCTACCGGTCGGATGAATCTGGCCTGTCGAACACGAAGTTTGGCTTGCCGATCTAGAAAAATTCTAGAATTTTCTAGGCATGGGTCTCGGCCTCCCCGAGCCCAAATCTTCAATTCCAACCTATTTTCTCAATTCTTAGGCATGGGTAATGATCATAATCAATAGAAAAACATAATAGATTACTTTTTGATGCATCAAAACAAGTTTTAAACAAAATTTTTGAAAAAATCCGAAAAATGAGGAAACTTGGAGAAAAATGAAAAGTCTTGTTTTAAATCCGTTTTTGATGAAACAAAGTTTATATTCTAGCTAATCTAAGTTCATCTAACCTAGATTGAAGGTTTTCTAAGCTTAGAAAAGCTTAGATTTCAAAATGCAAGAAAATTGAAAAATTTAAAAAGTTTAGAGATTTTGAAAACTAACCTTGAATTAAGCTTTGATTCAAGTTTATGGTTGCTCAATCGCGTTCCCAAGCCTTCAATCCATAATCCCGAAGCTTGAAATCAAATTTTGTTTCAAAAATTTAGAGAGAGAATGAGAGAGAGAGAGTGAAACTGAGAGTGAGGAAGAGAGAGAGAGAAACACAGGCGAAAGAGAGAGGAAGAGAAAAATGAGTGAAAGAGAGAGAGTGAGGTAAAATAAATAGAGGAAGAGAAAGAAAATTAGTTATACAAAACCATGTGCAACAACACACTGTTTTCAAGTAAAAGCTTCTTGGTATTTAACAAATTATTTTATTAAAATTTAAAATAACAATTAAAATTAATCAAGAGTAATTAAAAATTATTAAAATAATCAAAAGTATTATAAATTTAGAAATTTCACAAAGTGATCAAATTAAGTTTAAAATATTCATTATGGCACACTAATTCACCATTCTACACATTAATAATATTTAATTAATTTCGGAGTGTTACATGCTCATTTTAAAAAAAAATTCAATTCTTTACTGTGTCTATGTCTAAATTAGTGTGTTTTTCATACAAAAAGTGAAATGATGGTTTGTTCAAAAAACAAGACAAAAGTTTTAACAAATTTTTTCAATTAACTATAGTTTATATGGTTAAATTAGTTTGTTTTTCACACAAAAAGTAGAGCAGAGGCGTCCTTAAAGAAGAGATAAATTTTAACAAGTTTTTTCAATTCAATATTGTTTCTATTGCTAAATTAATGTGTTTTTCACATAAGATGTGAAATAGTTCTATGTTTGAAGAATGAGCCAAAAGTTTTAACAAGCTTTGTTAGTTAATATTTTTTCTATTGCTAAATTAATGTGTTTTTGGCACAAGAAATAAAATGGGAGCGTGCTTAAATAAGAGATATTTTTAACAATTTTTTTAATTCATTATTGTTTATATTGCTAAATTCATGTATCTTTCACACAAGAAGTGAAAAGATGGCATGGTTAAAAAGAGAGTCATGCACTTTAAATTTTTTTTTCCAATTCATTCTTGTTTCTATGGCAAAATTAGTGTGCGTGTTTTTTATGTAAAAAGTAAAACTAGGACATGCTTAACCAAGAGATAAATTCAACAAGTTGTTTCAATTCACTATTGTTTCTATTGCTAAATTAGTGTGTTTTCTCATAAGAAATAAAATAGTGGCGTGCTTAAAAAATAGAAATAATTTTAACAATTTTTCAATTCATTGTTGTTTTTATTGCTAAGTTTATGTGTTTTTCACCCGAAAAGTAAAACGGGGTGTGCTTAAATAAGAGATAATTTTAACAAGTTTTTTCAATTCATTATTTTTTTAATTGCTAAATTAGTGTGTTTTCACACAAGAAGTGAAACAAGGATGTGCTTAAAAAAGAGATAAGTCTTAACAATTTTTTTCAATTCACTATTATTTCTATTGCTAAATTAGTGTGCTTTTTCACAAGAAGTGAAACAAGGGCATTCCTAAAGAAGATATAATTTTCAACTTATTTCAATTCACTATTCTAGGAGATCTTTCTTTAACGAGTGACTTGTATCTTTCACAAAAGAAGTGAAATGGTGGCGTGCTCTAAAAATGAGTCATGTGTTTTAATAAGTTTTTTTTCAATTCACTATTGTTTATGTCTAAATTAGTGTGTTGTCCACAAAAGAAGTGAAATGTCGAATGTTCAGAAAAAAACCAAAAGTTTTAATAAGTTTTTTCAATTAATTATTGTTTAAATGACTAAATTATTGTATTTTCACAAAAGAAGTGAAATGGCAGCATACTTAAAAAAGAAATTAGTTTAAACAAGTTTTTTCAATTCACTATTATTATGGAAAAGTGCTTAAATATTAAATAAGTTTTAACAAGCTTTTTCAATTCACTATTGTTTTTATTGCTAAATTAATTTTCACACAAGAACTAAAACAGTGTCATGTTTAAATAAGAGATAAGTTTTAACATGTTTTTTCAATTCACTATTATTTCTATTGCTAAATTAGTTTGTTTTTCATGCAAAAAGTAAAATTGTGGCGTGCTTAAATAATGAGTCATAAGTTTTAACAAGATTTTTCAATCTACTATTGTTCCTTTGGCTAAATTAGTGTGTTTAACATAGAAGAAGTACAACGGTGATGTTCTTAAATAAGAGATTGGTTTCAACAAGTTTTTTTCAATTTACTATTGTTTCTATTGCTAAATTGGCATGTTTTCATACAAGTAGTTAAACAGGAACATGCTTAAAAAAAAAGATAAGTTTTGATAAGTTTTTTCGATTCACTACTATGGGAGATCTTTCTTTAGCAAAGGACTTGTATTTTTCACACAAGAAATGAAAAGGCGGCACGCTTGAAAAATGAGTCATGCATTTTAAAAAGTTTTTTTTTTTCAATTCACTATTATTTCTATGCCTATATTATTGTGTTTTGCACACAAGTAGTGAAACGGTAGTATGTACAAAAAAGGAGCCAAAAGTTTTAACAATTTTTTCTAATTAACTATTTTTTTTGTAGTTAAATTAGTATGTTTTTCTTACAGATGAAGTGAAAAAGCGACATGCTTCAAAAAGACATAAGTTTTAACAAGTTTTTTTAATTCACTATTGTTTCTAAGTGTGTCTTTCACACAAGAAATAAAAAGGTGGCGTGCTTAAGAAATGAGTCATGCATTTTAAAAAGCCTTTTCAATTCACTTCAGCCCATCGGTTCCCAATATTTCCATCTACTTCTACAAACAAAGAAAGGAGATCCCACTGTTGAAAAAATAGTACGCAGTGGAAATTTAAAAATTTTAATACCAGAGTATTTTTCAGAACACAAGTTTGACATGCTATATGCATAAATTAACCAGATCTTACTAACCTTGTATGTTAAAGAGCTCCTACAATGGATGAAAAGAAGGGCGTTCCAGAAGAGCCTCAACCAATTAGTCTTCTTTGCACTCAACCAATTAGTCTTCTTTGCTATTCTCTATCCACGATCGGAGTATGTATGGGAGCACGTCGTACTACTCTTCCCCAGTTACTCTCCTTCTAACTAATTAAGAAATACCCAAAACTAAGGTTCGTGATTTGTGAACAACAACTCTCAACGGAGTTTCAGAGACTCACAATATAGAGTGCTCACTTTTGATTTCTCAACTAATCTAAATAACTTATGAGTCTCATTGCCTATGTATAGAGGTTAGCCCCAGAGGTTAGTCCTTATCAGATAAGGCCTTAAAAATTTGAATCTCAATCAACATGTCATAAAATCATGTAAAAATACATGATCAGATTATTGGTCGGTTAGCAGGTGAAACTGGTAGATCAACCTACCGAACTTACTCCATCAGCAAGCCGAACTTAAAGACCGGCTTGTCAAACTTATAATAAATGATCCTTGTGAATCTTTTATTTTCCACCCAAGATTCTTTAAATAAAGCTCATTTTTAATTCAAATAATCCAATAGAGAAATTATCTGATTAAAACAACCATATCTAGATAATCTTTAAGAAAATAAATATTCCCGATAATGCAACAAGTTTTTCTTAAATTATTTTTTCGTAAAATTAAGTCAACCGATAAATAGACATGAATTATACGATCATATCGAATTTCAGCCAATCTAATAATTTAACATAAGTCACCAATTTATTAGAATCGTTACAATATTTATTATGAGCTAGCAAAGGAGACCTAATAGACCTATATAGTTCAAGCTTCCGATAATTATGAAACCCAATATCCTAAATATACATTTCATAATTATCATCTCTAATGCTAATCTACTAAAAGCTTGAAGCTGCATTATTGAACTATATAGAATTACGAAGCCCAAAAGCTTAGTCTCCATGACATATCATAATGTATCGTATCCCCATAGGATATCCATAATTGGCTTAAGGATCAATTCTGTTTTACCTTCTGGATTATTTTTCTCTTACGTTCCATTATCTCACCATCAAAAAACTGACCAATGGTATACCATTTGGTTACACCAATGTATCCAAATGGTTTAGCGCTCTAGTCTTCCAATTACAAGATAACTCATATAAGAGGATATCATCAACTTTTAAAGAGGAGCTATAGATTCCATATCTATGAATAATAAGTCTATGCTATCAAGAGTTATGTCTCCAATGTACCGGTATCTATACCATCATTAAATATAGATATCACCCTTTAGTACATCAAAAAACATAAATCAAGAGAACAAGCCATTCATCTTAGGATTAAGATACAACATATATGATTCTCTAAAGTGAATTGATTTGTTGAGATAGAATTATTAATCGAAATCAATTACACTTTATGTGTTGATCCAATGCATCATCACCTATGACAATGCACCAATGTTTTTATTTACGAAGTCCACCTTCGATGGCCAAGACATGCCATCTCCCGTTAGGGATATAGACAACATAACAAGCTTTGTATGAATAAAGTACCCAACTTTATTCCCTCGATTGAGGATCTTACAATTTAGACCATCACCTTTACAATCATGTTTTTCATGTAATCTGTCCATCATATGCCTGTTCTAAAGGTTTACACTAACAGTCTTAGACTTTTGTTTGTTTATCATACATTCAACAAATATGAACGTAAAGAGGACAACAATTTGGTATATGAATGATAAATAAACTCTTTATCGATAAAAATGCCTCCAAATATATATTACATTTTTATTCCTTACGGTATACATGTCTAATACCCACCTCTCTAAGAGCCAGAGATCGATAAGCAGCTTAAGAGCTGCGTCAATCTTCAGCCTAGGAGGAAAGAGGGATGGCAGCGTAAGAAAATTTTTAGAGAAACCCTAGCAGCATAGGAGGAGAAAGAAGGAGTCAAGAAGTCTCTCTCTTGGATTGCTCCTAGTTTTGTTTTTTAATTTTTTGGTTTCTTTTTCAATTTCTTTTTTTTTTAATTTTAATTTTTAGAAAAATAAAAATTATATGATTTTACTATTATGGCCCTAAAAATTAGGTCATAGGAAGATCACTTGCCTGTTTTTGTTACTTTAAGACAAAAAGGGCTTAATTATTAAGGTTAAAGAGTTTAGGATTGTTTTACTAAATTTAAAGAAAAAAACTAAAATCTCACCTATTAGAGAATCGACAGACTACAGTGCCAATTACTCTTTTAAAAAAGGAGGCGTTTAGATAAATGGCTTAAAGAAGAAGCAGTTTTTGACAAGTGGATCCAAAATTCTCATAATTGGGTAAATGACTCAAACTCCATGTCACGGAGACACCTCAAAAAAAAAAAAACTTGCCATGTAAGAGCACCACCTCAGCAACAGGGGCAACAAAGTTGAGAGAAAAAAAAAAACTATGCCTTCTGGTATCTTCCTTCCGAATTGTTCCCGAAAGAACCCACATTCTAGTTTGTTCCCAAATTGTTACCTAGCCAAATTATACCCTTGTTTGTTTATGCCATTTATAACCAGCCATTCCTTCGTTTCCCCTCATCCCTAGCAAACCAGTAGGTTTCGTTCCTTTCTTTCCCCTTAACTTGTTCCCTAGCGATCCGAAAGCAAAGAAAGGCAACAAACAACAGCTGATTTCCCCCAAATTAGTCCCTCATCTCTAGCCTTCCTAAGGTCCACCGAACTTCTTCTTGCTTTCTTCTTCAGTTGAGCAAGTCAGGCCTTGGCAACAGCTCTTCTTCTTCTCCATCTTCTTCAGTTCCCAAGGAAAATTTGGTGAAGGAACTCAATCCCATTGATCGCAGGTGGTCTCCATTGATAAAAGCACCAGGTATTTTAGATAGAAGAATATATTCCTTTAATCACAAATCTTTTATTCTTTTTATTGCTACACTCAACAGCAGTGAACAAATGGGAATTTTGAATTTTTTCTTGTTTCACGCACAAATAAAACTCTGGTGAATCAAAAGTTTGTATCTGGATTTTATCACCGTTTATTTTTTTTTTTTACATCAAAGAAGGAGTAGTATAGAAAGGAGAGAATTGGGTTAACGACTGTACAAAGTATTTATTTATTTTTACATCAAAGAAGGAGTAGTATAGAAAGGGAGAAATTGGGTTAACGACTGTATAGAGTATAATGGACTATGGTAATGATAATTAGAAATGTTCTACTATTACGACTGTACAGAGTACAATGGCCTATGGTAATGATAATTAGCTTATTGGAAGTATGGAGAATCCAAGCATGAGAATCACCATGTAAAGAATCTTGTAGGTGTTATTAATATATTTTATTTTATTTTATGTTTGCATAAGTTATTGGGCATTGATAATGGGGAAAAAAAAGTGCTACATATATATATATTACTGAATATGTGTGTGTTTATGCTTGTAATCTCTGTTTAATTATGCCATGTCTATGGCTTAGTCTTAGTTGTAATCTTTATGCTTATGCTTGAGCGGCTGATTTGATGAATGTGTTATGGACAAAACTCATAGCAGAACTTATTGCCCACTTACTAATGGGCAGTTTCTATCAAAAGGAATTAGTTGTTTTTGGTCAATCATGAGTACGAGGGCTCTCGTTTTGTCCTCAATTCAATCATATATACCAGTGCTAATATTATTGGGATATGTGCATATTAGGATTCTATACAAAATGTGTGCAAGTAATGTTTGGATGTATATCTATCATTCCTCACCATGTTTTTTTAACAGTGCATTTCAAACCATATATTTTGAGTCGAAACCAAACTATATTTAGGAACGATTAATTTTGCTATTTTCTTGATTATATAACACAGGGTCCCACCACATATGATAAGGGCTATTTTACAAATGCCTTAATTGTTTTTAAACACTGTCGAAATCCAAGTCATATAACCATTTATTGAAGGAAACTTTAGTGGTACAAAAAAGAAAAGGTCTAAAGAGTATTGGCCATGATTCATGGTTAGAATCGAGTGATAGTGGGAAAAAAAAAACCAGAATCTATTCATGGTAGATAGTATGAGAATATAATTTTTTTTTTTTTTGTTTTGTTGCTTGAAGCGAGAATTTTTAGTATAGGAACTCAAAATTGGGCTGACCCATCAAAGTGTTCCATTCATTGGAGAGAGAGGGGTCTAAGAAGAGGGTGAAAAAAAGACCTTTAGTTTATCAAAAATGCATTGGAAAGAGAGAGATAATATGGACAGGACCGAAAGAGCAGAAAAGAAGACAAACTACCTAGTTAATCAAACTTAACGAACTATGTCTAACCTATAATTGGTAGAGGTAGAGAATTAGCAAAGTCGAAGAAAGCTGTAATTACTTTCTTCTTCTTAAGGAGACTCTCTCAAAAGCTAAAAGAAACGGGTCTACCTTTTAAAGCTTGGTCACTTACAATAGAATTTCTATAATGTGAATTTGATCCAATTAAGGAACAAATATTGGATTACTATTAAGTAAATTATCCAATGGAGAATGCACACAACAAGGTATTAAGTTAAAACTTTTATGCAGAAAATTATCCAAATTGTAAAGGCATATACTTATGCTACTTTTGTAAAGGAGCAAAGTTAACTGGCTAAGTAAAAACACAAAAGCAACATTTTATCGTTTTCTATCCTTTTCTTTTCTTTTCTTTTCTTTTCTTTTATTTTCTTTTTTTTTTTATTAAATCTAAGTGGCTATAAATCTATTTTGAGATTTATATTTTCTATCCATTGCATTTTGATTTATATTTTCTATGCATGAACCATTTTGGGTTGGTAGATTATGAGATTAAATGGTTGTGATATTCTTGTTTGAAATGAAAATTGGAAAAAATTAAAAATATAACTCAGTGGAGAGGGATTTGATCTCTTATATCAATCTATACTAGAAGAGGTGAGAAATATTTGTGATATTTCCATATTAGAGAAAGTAAATTTTCACTTACCGAATCCTAAATCTCTATTGATGATAAGATTGAAACTACATGATACATGCAGTTTTTCCCCTAAATAGGGCTATCCATCACCAAATAACAATCACAAATTTACCTATATCTATGTAATTGCTAATAGCATTAGTTGTTATTCTTGCAATGGTGCTTTGTTTTGTTTGGGTTGGAATTGTTAATAGCATCTTTTGATTAAACTAGCATTGAAGATTTGCCTAAAAGTCATTGTTTAATTATTTTTTTTTGGTTTTGTAGTTCGGTAACTAATGGCACCGTTACCAATTTATTTTGATGTTGGAGGACATTGGAATGAGCTGGAAACTTGTTGGGTGTGGTGTAAGGTGCAAAGTGAAATGAAAGGAATTATGTTAGAAAAGGAGAGTCCTAATTTGAATATGTTAATTAACAAGATTTGTACAAAAGCTGAGATTGAGCGTGGAAAGAAGACATTGAAGATAACTTATGTGATGACCCGCCTTTTCGGCCATCACTTAACTTACTTAAAACATTGTTCTTAAATAGTAATCTTACTTACTTAGTAAGAAAATACTGAATTAAATTTTTTTTTCTTTAAACATTCTTTAAAACCTACTTCAAAACTATTGCAACCTTTGTCGCCATTCAAGTTGAGACCACGCGTAACATTTGCCTTTAAAAACATTTCAAATCGTTTCTCAAAACTTAATAAGAAACATTTACTAAAACATAGCTTAAAACATCACTTCATAATTTTATAACACATTTAGTACAATGCATCTTAAAACCTTTGAAAACATTTCTTAAAACTCTGATTTTCTTAAAAACCTTGAAAACACTATATTAAATAGTATAAAACCTTTTTCTTTGCATTGCGGAAGTAAACTATAGTGGTATCCATACCCACATCTTCGCATCTGCCCTCCGCAACACCCAGCTCCTCTAACAGGTTCTACCGGTCACCCGTAAATTCCCTACAGGATGAAGAAACTTTTAATGAGCTTATGCTCAGTAAGTTCAAACATAAACTCACAAAGCATTTAAAACATACTTTAAATCTTTCCTCATAAAAACTTTTCTCTTGAAACATTCTTCATAAATGTTTTTCATAAAACATTTCTAAAATGTTTCTCATAAATATTTTTCATAAAACATTTATAAAACGTTTTTCATACACGTTTTCTTATACGTTCTTCATAACACATCGTTTATAAGCCTTTTCTTGAAAACATGAAAATGTTTTCCATAAACATTTATCATAAAACATTCCTCAGAATGTTTTTCATAACATACAAATGTTTTTTTTTATAAACAATAAACATAACATTCTATCAAAATGTCTTTTATAACATACATATGAATATTTCATAAAAAGGAATTCAAGCAGAGTCAAAATGCATGATTCCATTTATGCTCAGTTATCAACTTCCGATTATGAGCATTTTATAAACACTCCTTTCTTACTTTAACTTACTATTTTCATTCCTTATCATTCCTTATCTTGGTTTAACTTTCCTTACTTTACTTTAGTGATCGTACAAACTCATTAACCATGAGATCATAAACATGATGCTTCCTTTACGGAAGACTTGAGACCATCGAACTTCGAGGTCATGTACCTCACCTTTGGGAGGCCAAACTTTGACTTTACTTTCATTATCTCATATCAAAGAGGCCGGTACGACACTTCCTTTTTATCTTTACGTTACCATCTTGTTAACTTTTGTGAGCATGTCAAATGCAATCACATCATATGCAAACATACTTACAATTCATACTTGTATCATATAATCTATCGCATAATGAATGCAACTCATTATGTAATAAATGCATCATGTATTGCAACCACCTTTTGCAAGTCGTAACATGTACTCTAACACTTATTGCATAACATATGCAACATATAATGCATTCATAACTTTTATTTCGAAACTTAACTTAATGCATCACAAATGCATCATAAAGCTTATAACTTAAATTTATAAAACACTATGCATTGTCAAAAATGCAAAACATACTTTAAATACTTTCTAAATCATAACTTGAACTTTTAAAAACATTATGCATATCCAGATGTAAGTAGACTTTAATCATAACAGTTGCAAATTCATTGCAAACCATACTTTGAATCTTTAAAACCTTTGCATAATAAATGCAAACATACTTTAAATACAACTTGCATAACAATTGCAAACACATTTGCAAACATATAAATAAGTATTTGAAAATCTTTTACTTCATGTTGTAGGTGAGGTCTAAACTTACCCGAATTATGCTTTAGCATTCTCTATTCCTTTCCTGTCTCATTCCTTTTCCTTTCAATGGTCGGCTTCTGTGTCCAGATCATACGACAGCTGACTCATTAATTAACTTCATTTTTATCAATCCACTCGATTGATAATAAAATGTAAACATTAAACATTCATTTCCTTTTTATCATAATTCGGTATACTGTCGGTTTACCCCTTTTCTTTCCTTAATTTTGTAACTCACCAGGTTACCTCTCGTTTACTTAAACATCCCTTACTATATCACACATGATGGTTACATTACTTAACATATTACAGAATATTTTTCGTCTAAGGGCGTTATGCTAAATCGGAGTGTTCGACTCCGTTCTAGCTGTTTTCATAAAAATGACGTTTTTACCCTTGGTGAGTTTTTCGACCATTTCCTAGCTTAACCCAACTCATTACTTAACTTTAACATTCCATTGCATACATAATATGAAAAAATCACCACTAAGAAATGTTTCCTAACATCGGGCGTTTCAGGTCCGTTTTGGTCATTTTTCATAAAATGACCATTTTGCCCTTAGTCTCATTTTCCTTCATTCATTCCTTGATTGAAATTTAAATCCTTAAAACTTAACATCTATCACAATGTATTATAATACAATTCATACTGTAAGCGAGATTGCTACTTACTTGGACTCCGAGCTACGCAGGTCAAGTTGTACCTCGTTGTATCTACAGTATGTAAAGCATCCTCTGCAGTGCTCCTCGAGTGATCATAAATGGCTAAGAATGCTTCCTAGAGATCATACATTCTTGAACATGTCATTCTGGACTCCAACATTGCAGTCTAAATTGCCTCGATTTACGTGTAGTTGGTACCAAACGATTTTCATTGAAGTGGAATTAGCTCAAACAGAGGTCACCATTGCATTCAAAGCATCGAAACAAGTTGGGAGGTGGTCTCAGATCATCGATCGGAGGTCCAAATCACAAAGTCCCAAAACCACCTTGACTGGCGTCAATCGGCTCCGTTGGTGGCTGGGCTTAAGCCTGTCCCCCCCTAAATCAACCCTCCTGAGTTGATTGGTGGGGTCAATTTCAATCAATTTGGCCTCTATTTGCCCGAATTGAGGACGAATTCCTCAGCCCAAAATGGTGGCTTCGATCTTGGTTTCACGGCGGAGCTACCGTGAAATTGGGTTGGAGGAATCGTTCCCCGTGGCCCTTTGAGCACTTTCCCCCTAATGGCGCCACTCAACACAGCATGGAACAACGACTCCATGGGGCTCACGATGGCCCACGATGGCGTTGGCTGTTTTTCGGTGATCGGTGGTTGTTGCTAGCAATTGATTGAGGCAAATTGTTCCACGTGAGGCTCTAAACGTTTTTCCCCCCTAAATTTGGTCCAACGTCACCGAAAACGGTGAAGTCAAACTCAACAATGGTGATGGCAATAGGAGTCCTTCATTCTTTGACCAGCAGCGGCTGTGGGATAAAATTGGGGGGGTGCTTCTCACTCCTCGTCGCCGTCTAATGCTTTTGGCACTGGCGGTGTGCCTCACTACCGTCGGAGACGGTGGCTCTGACGGTGGTGCCATAACGACGACAGGGTAGCTCCGTCAAGGCCTTTCCAATTGAAATTGAGATGGGAAATTGGTATCCTCTTGCTCCTCTCCTCACGCTAAGTCCATAGACACCAAGATCACGTCGATTGGTGGTCAGATGGTGGAGAAATCAACTCGGGAAAAAATAGGTTTCACCACCCCTTTGGGCAGTGCGTGAGCCCTCCTCTGGTGGTGGTTTGGGTGGCTCGGTACACCGTTGGACTCAGCTCATCAAGAGCTTTCCAATGGTGTGGGAGATGTCGAAAACAGAGGTCGGATTCTTCGATTTATTTATGAGGAGAGAGAGAGAAAGTAGAGAGAGCTGATAATTTGCCTGAATTTTCCTTCTTTTTTTCTTTTTTTTTCTTTTTCTCTCTCTTCACTTTTATAAAAATTTTGTGGTCTACGCAGTCTAATTCTATACTGCGGACCTTAAGCAGTCCAATTCTTACACTGTATTACTTTTACTATGTAATTTTTATACTGTATAATTTCATCAGTGTATTTCTTTACACTGCATTATTCTAATATCGTATAATTTTTATGTTATTATACAGTATTTTTTCTTAAATTGTATTTTTCTGTCTTAATATAATCCTTAATTTAATGCATTTTTAATGCATTAAAAATTTTGGGTTGTTCAACTTACCTGCTGCTAAAACAATCTGATAAGATGAAGCTGATTAGAATTTATGATGATGAGGACCTGTTAGTTTTTATGGGGTTACTTAAGTTCAGTGGTAGCATAGTACCTCTACATGTTTAGGTGGAAGAAAAAGAATATATGAATTTTGTTGGATGGGATATTGCAATTCGAGAGGAGATTGCCTCGACTCCTACTAATGAAGAAGTAATTCAGAGAAATCTGTCAGATGATGAAATTTTTGTTTATGCTGCTTTAGACGATAATGCCTCAGCTCCTAATGACATGGGTCTACTGCCTTCTCCACAACCACTCATGATTTTAAATGAAAGAGAAGTCGGATCATCCTCAGCTTTGAATAGTTTTACATTCAATGATGGGTCAAATTTACAAGTTGGTGACCACTTTAGAAGCAAGAGAGAGTTAAGGACGAAACTTTATGTTATAGCTTTAAAAGGAAGGTTTGAGTTTTTAACCAAAAAATTGAACAAAAATTACTCGTAGTGGAGTGTGTGGATCCAAATGGTAAGTGGCGTGTTCGGGCATGTAAGTTGTCATTGTCAAACATGTTTATTATTCATAAGTATTGTGGAATTCACTCTTGTTTGCTAGAAAAACGTTCATCAAAGCATAGGCAAGCATCATACTCTGTTATTGGGGAGTGCATCAGAAGTCAATTTGTAGGTATACCATAGGGTCCACAGCCTAAGTCAATACGGCATTATGTTCGTAGCAAATTTGGAACAGATTTTAGTTACTACAAAGGTTGGATGGCTCATCAGCATGCAATTAACCTGATAAGGGGTATTGCCGAAGAAAGTTTTGCCATCCTTCTGTCGTACTATTACATGCTCAAGTTTGTAAACCCCGGCACTGTTACCCACATTAAGGTTGATGATTCAAACAGGTTTAAATATCTTTTTGTGGCACATAGACCCTGCATACGAGGATTTTTTTGCATGAGGAAAGTAATAGTTGTCGATGGAATTTTTCTGAAGGGAAAATTCAGAGGCATCCTAGTTGTGGCCACAGCTCAAGACAGTGAACATTGTTGTTATCCCATCGTTTGGGAGATTGTGGACAAAGAAGATGATACATCTTGAACATGGTTCTTTTCAAAGTTGAAGGAAGTTGTGAAAGATTGCGAAGATTTAGTTTTCGTATCTGATCAGCATCGAAGAATTAAGAAGGCTGTTGAGACAGTTTATGAGTCAGCACGCCATGGCTGTTGCACATTTCATGTGGTGCAGAACATCAAGGCTATCTTCCATTCTAGCAGTGTTCTACCATTGTTCTTTAAAGCTGCTAATGCTTATCAAATTAAGGAGTTTGATATGTTTTTCAAGGATCTTTGTTCTGATTATCCACAGGTTGGGATATACCTGCAAGAGCAGGTTGGCTTTAAGAACTAGTCTTGTGCTCATTTTAAAGGAAATAGATACAATATTATGACCTCAAACCTTGTTGAATCATTGAATGGAATACTCGAAGATGTAAGAGATTACTCTATTGTTGCCTTGTTAGATTATGTGTTGAGAAAGATGTTTACGTGGTTTAACGAAAGGCAGACCAATGCCATTCTTACTACTCAGTTTTGACACCAATGAATGAGAAAATACTCCATAATAGGTATGACAAAGTTAGATTTTTATCAGTCCATAGCCTCAATATTGATGAGTACTACGTTGTAGGTGGAGATGTTTATGCAACAGTGAACATTAGATTGAGGACTTGTTCTTATCACATGTTTGACGTAGATTAGATGTCATGTGAACATGCAATTGCAGCTTGTAGCAAGGCAAAAACATCAGTTTATGAATTATGCTCACATTATTACAAGACAAATACATTGGTTAATGCATATGCAGAGACAATTTATCCTTTACCAGATTCGTCCCAATGGGATATTCTCGATGTTGTTAGGGAAATGTGTATTTTACTGCCTATTGTTACGCGAAGACGTGGTAGGTCAAAACACACAAGAATTCCAAGTACAGGTGAGAGCACCAAGCAAAGAAGAAACAGGTGTGCTAGATGCGGACAATACGGGCATTATCAGAAGACTTGTAGGAATGCGCCAATTTCTTGATTTCGGTTGTTGCCAAGAGATAATGGCTTTTTATGTTTTCAATGAAGTAATTGTTAATTGTTCCATTTAATATCATTATTGTCTTGTTCGATATTATTCTATACAAGGTTCTTTAGAGTATGATTAAATTAAGTCATTATGTTGTCGAAATTTACAAAACTTAAAAATTTAACAGGGTCGATATGGAGTTGACATGGTATCGACCTTCATATAAGGCTGTTGATTGAGATGTTCAAGTAGAAAAGAACAGGGTAGACATGGGGTCTACATGGGTCGATACTATGTAGACCCCATTACGAGGATGAGAGTTCACACATGAAATTAAATAATGTAGAAATATAACATGGGAGATGGACACGTCAAGTTGGGGTCACTACCCATCGTGGGTCGATATGGGTCGACAATGGGTCGACATGGGATTGACAAGGGGTCGACTCCACGTCAAGCCCATGCCAACCTTATGTTGACCCATGTCGACCTCGGTGTTTTTTTGGTCAAAAATTCACCCCATAGTATGTCACTACCCCCATGTATCATATTTGAAGAAAAATTGTCCCTGTGGGATTTGTCAACATGTTTCCATGTGTAAGAATCATCGCATGAGAAGGGAAATAGTCAATGGAACATTATCTTCTTTAACTTGTTTAATGTTCAACCCATTACGAGGATGAGAGTTCACACATGAAATTAAATAATATAGAAATATAACATGGGAGATGGACACGTCAAGTGGGGGTCATTACACATCATGGGTCGATATGGGTCGACAATGGGTCGACATGGGATTGACATGGGGTAGACTCCACGTCGAGCCCATGTCGACCTTATGTCAACCCATGTCAACCTCGGTGTCTTTTTGGTTAAAAATTCACCCCATAGTATGTCACTACCCCCATGTATCATATTTGAAGAAAAATTGTCCCTGTGGGATTTGTCAACATGTTTCCATGTGTAAGAATCATCGCATGAGAAGGGAAATAGTCAATGGAACATTATCTTCTTTAACTTGTTTAATGTTCAACCCATTACGAGGATGAGAGTTCACACATGAAATTAAATAATATAGAAATATAACATGGGAGATGGACACGTCAAGTGGGGGTCATTACACATCATGGGTCGATATGGGTCGACAATGGGTCGACATGGGATTGACATGGGGTAGACTCCACGTCGAGCCCATGTCGACCTTATGTCAACCCATGTCAACCTCGATGTCTTTTTGGTTAAAAATTCACCCCATAGTATGTCACTACCCCCATGTATCATATTTGAAGAAAAATTATCCCTGTGGGATTTGTCGACATGTTTCCATGTGTAAGAATCATCGCATGAGAAGGGAAATGGTCAATGGAATATTATCTTCTTTAACTTGTTTAATGTTCAACTTATGTGGATGAGAGTTCACACATGAAATTAAATAATGTAGAAATATAACATGGGAGATGGACACGACAAGTGGGGGTCACTACACATCATGGGTCGATATGGGTCAACAATGGGTCGACATAGGATTGACATGGGGTAGACTCCACGTCGAGCCCATGTCGACCTTATGTCAACCCATGTCAACCTCAGTGTCTTTTTGGTCAAAACTTCACCACATCGTATGTCATTACCCCCATGTATCATATTTGAAGAAAAATTGTCCCTGTGGGATTTGTTGACATGTTTCCATGTGTAAGAATCATCGCATGAGAAGGGAAATAGTCAATGGAACATTGTCTTCTTTAACTTGTTTAATGTTCAACCCATTACGAGGATGAGAGTTCACACATGAAATTAAATAATGTAGAAATATAACATGGGAGATGGGCATGTTAAGTGGGAGTCACTACACATCATGGGTCGATATGGGTCGACATGGGGTCGACTCCACATCGAGCCCATGTCGACCCATGTTGACCTTGGTGTCTATTTGGTCAAAAATTGACCACTTTGTATGTCACTACCCCTATGTTTCATATTTGAAGAAAAATTATCCCTATGGGATTTGTCGACATGTTTGCATGTGTAAGAATCATTACATGAGAAGGGAAATAGTCAATGGAACATTATCGTCTTTAACTTGTTTAATGTTCAACCCATTACGAGGATAAGAGTTCACACATGAAATTAAATAATGTAGAAATATAACATGGGAGATGGACACGTCAAGTGGGAGTCACTACACATCATGGGTCGATGTGGGTCAACAATGGGTTGACATGGGGTCGACTCCACGTCGAGGCCATGTCGACCTTATGTTGACCCATGTCGACCTTATGTTGACCCATGTCGACCTCAGTGTCTTTTTGGTCAAAAATTCACCCCATCGTATGTCACTACCCCCATGTATCATATTTGAAGAAAAATTGTCCCTGTGGGATTTGTTGACATGTTTCCATGTGGAATAATCATCGCATGTCCACCCATTTCAACCGACGATTTACAGTGAGTCCGACTTGACGTGTCCATCTAAAATGTTATAAGAAGGTCGACCTATGTCGATATGGGGTCGACATAGTGTTGACCCCTTGCTGAACTTGATTCGACCTATATCGACCTCATATAATGGAAAAGATTTAGAAAAATTTAACATGTATGGACCTTATTGTTAGACATGTATGCCCTAAGGAGTAAAAATGTAAAGAGTTTTTGGAGACATTTTTATCAATAAAGAATTCATTTATTATTTATATACCGAATCTTGTCCTTTTTACGTTCATATTTGTTGAATGTATGATAGCAAACAATAGGCTAAGACTGTCGATCTAAACCTTTAAGAATTGGGCATATGTCGGATAGATTCTACGGAAGACACGATTCTTAAGGTGACGGTCTAAATCATAAGATCCGCAATCGAGGGAATAAAGTTGGGCGCTTTATTTATGTAAAGATTGTTATGTTGTCTATATCCCTATTAGGAGATGGTTTGTCTTGACCATCGGAGGTGGACTCCGTTAATAAAAACATTGGCACGTTGTCATAGGTGATGATGTGTTGGATCGATACATAAAGTGAATTGATTTGGATTAATAATTCTATCTTGGCAAATCGATTCACTTTAGACAATCATTTGTATTGTATCTTAATCCTGAGATGACTAGTGGGCCCATTGTCTTGACTTGTGTCTTTTGATGTGCCAAAGGGTGACACCCACATCTTAATAGTGGTATGCATGCTGGTACGTTGAAGGCATGACTCTTGATGATGTAGACCTATTATTCATAGATATAGAATCCATAGCTCCTCTTTAGGAGTAGTGATATCCTCTTATATGCGTTATCCTGTAATTTGGAAACTGGAACACTCAACCATTTGGATACATAGGTGTAACCGAATGATATACTGTCTTTGGATGGTAAGTTTTCCAATGGTGAGATAATAGAACGTAAGATAAAAATAATCGAGAAGGTAAGACAGAACTTGTCCTTAAGCCGATTATAGATAATCCTATGGGGATACGATACACTATAATATGTCATGGAGACTTAGCTATACGGGCTTCGTAATTCTATAGAGTTTAAGAGTGTAACTCCAAGTTTTTAGTGCAGTAGCGTTGGAGTTGATAATTATGAAATGTATATCTAGGATATTGGGTTTCATAATTATCGGGAGATTGAACTATATAGGTCCATTTGGTCCCCTTTGCTAGCTCATAAAATCCTGTAACGATACGGCGTGCTTTTCTAATTATTGGTGACTTATGTCAGATTCATTAGATTTGTTGAAATTTGAAAGAATCAAATAATTCATGTCTATTTATCAGTTGAATTAATTTTGTGACAAAATTAATTCAAGATTAAACTTGTTGAATTATTGGGATCAGATAATTCTTGTCTGTTTATCAGTTGATTTAATTTGAATAAACTTGTAGAATTATTAAGAATCTATTTATTTTCCTAGAGATTATCTAGATAAAGTTGTTTTAATTAGATAACTTCTCTATTGGGTTATTTGAATTGAAACTGGGACTTTATCCTCTCGGGTGGAAAATAAAAGATTTGCTGAAATTTTTTTTCGGCAGTTTGGCATGCCAATCTTAAAGTTCGGCCTGCCGATGGGGCAAGTTCAGTCTGCCTATGAAAAAGTTCAGCCTGCCTATGCACGGAATAAAAATCACATGTTTTTACGTGGATTTCATCCGATATTGACCCGAATTTGATTCTATTTTGAATTTTTGAGACCTTATCTGATAAGGAATGACCCTAGACCCAACCTCTATAAATAAGGAGTGAGTCTCATGAGTTATTTAGATCAATTGAGAGTTTAAGAGTGATGCTCTGCTGCTAAGAATCTAAAACTCCCTAAGAGCTCTTGTTCACAAATCACGAACACTAGCTTTGGGTTCTCTCAATTGATTGGAAGGAGAGTCACCTTGAGGAAGAGCTATACATGTGAGCCCACACTCACTCCAATCGTGGATAGAGAATAGCAAAGAAGACCAGTTGGTTGAGGCTCTTCTGAAATGTTACTTCTCTACACAGATTTCGGGAGCTTTTTGGCGAATACAAGGTCAGTAAGATCAGGTTAATTTATACATATAACATGTCAAACTTGTGTTTTGAAAATTACTCTGATTTAAAATTTTTAAAATTTTGCTGCGTATTATTTTTCCAACACTTATGTCAACCATGTGGCGACCCATTTCGACCTAGGATTTACATTGAGTCCGACTTGACGTATCCATCTTACATGTTATAAGAAGGTCAACCCATGTCGATATTTGCTTACAAATAAACACATTATAGAAAATTAGTGAAATCATTTCGCAATATTTGTTTATAAACTTTGTCAAATTCCCCATAACCGTTTGCACAAAATATTGGAAAAGTTGCTTTGTTTTTTTTCCTCCAAAAAAAAAAAATTTCAACGTTATAACTGCTTGTATTAAACAATATTTCAAAACCTGCAAACATAATCCAGGCAACTATAAAACCTACGAACATAATCTAGAAAACTAGAAAGCCTGCAAATATAACCCAAACAAATACATTGTCCACCATGCATATAATAAACTCTTTAATCATTTTCTTCTAGGATCAATATATGGAGTTCGCATATATTGTGACCATGTTCTGATCCTCTACGGTCTTCGCGGTCTTTGTGGTCTTTCTACTTTTAGTGGTTGTGGTTCTTCATTGTATACCACTATATCAGTGCTATGTGTAGGATGAGGTGAGCAAAGCGAGGTTGTTGTACGAGGCGAGGAAGGAACGGATGGTGTACCCACGTCGATATCAGGCATGGCTATATTTTGAGGTTGGGCCAAAGCTTCCTTGGATGAGCTCGATAAGTGCGGCGATCCGGTTTCAGGTATGGGAGCAGTGCAAGATGAGGAAATAATGGGTGGCTCATCTTTAGGCAAGGGTGTAGATTGAGGTTGAGCTGTAATGCGAGGAGAGGGACGAGGTGACGAAGAGCATGTTGGCAAACCTTCTTCATGACCCTCACTGTAATGATACTCTTGATGTCCCCTTGACAGCATAATTTCTGACTAATGTTTTAATTCGTCAGAAATATGTTGTTTCAACAGCTCAAACCCTAAAGCTATTTCTCTTCTCATGGCTTCTTGCCCTTTCCTGATGGCTTGGACCTCACTCTTAAGGCGCACTACTCTAGGAGGAGCATCCTGATGTTCAGAAGTTGAGGGCGCATCTTGATCAACAGAGGGAGAAACATGCTTTGGATGGTCATGGCTAAACACAACGCGCTCTCTCTGATCAAGAATCTCGTTCAACTGCCTTATAATTGGATCAAGATTTATTCCCACAAAGGCCTAAAATTTGCCATCCATGGGGTTCTCATCTCCTCATTCGTAGCAAACAACACGCTACAAATATCCTATAAAACAAATTACAAAAATTCTTGTTAAGACCATGTTTGTTTCACTTAATACAAATCAATACATGAGTAGTAGGTAGACACTAACCTGTGACCCATCTATTAAATTGCTTATCTCAACCCTCGAAGGATTGGCTGCACCCCTCCACTTTATTGTCCTTCAGCGATACATTCGGGGCATAAGAGCTTCTGTTGGTATAGGGGTAGCAAATCTGTTTGCTACCGTAGGGATGAACTCATAGGCAAAGACCTAAACCAATATTAAATTTTGGATCAAATATTATATCAAATATGAAACGATATCATATACATACTCATATATAAATTAGTCATGTTTAATTACCTCAAACGGATATATAAATCCATTGAAATTGAATGATGAGTTGCTGGAGCCGCACTTACTCCTTATATCCTTTTTCAATTGATTAACTAAATACTTGAAGGAGTCTCAGCCCCAAGGATAGGCACAGAAAGCATCTATGTTTTCGACCAAAGTTAGGAATTGTGCTTTGATTTTCATGCAATTTTTGTCATTGGCCATCAAAACACCAACAACAAAGATCAAAGCCGCCATCTTCCTCTTCTCCAAATTGTCCACTACTTCATTGTCCTGTTCCATCTTGTCAATAACATCATAGATGGAAATCTCTGTGTTTTCTGGAAAAATGCTTATGCATAAAAGGTGGGGTAGTATTATCCTCATCCTCCTCATCCCTCCCATGCTTATTTGCTTCGTCAATAACAGGATACTCATCGCCGCAACATAGTCCTGTTAGCAATGCAAAATCCTTTAACGTGTACCTAACTGGAACACGCTTAACCACTATCCAAAATTCATTATTATGGTTCACAGCTGCCGTCCTCAACACCAGTGACCACAACAACTTGCCAAAGTGTTGAAAATTTGTTGCCATGTCCAACATATGCCCAAATTGGGTGCCTCTGAACCACTACAGATTGTCTACGTCTAGATGGTCTATAATGAATTTGGCATAATACTCATACTTTGATTTCTTGGACACTCTGCAATTGTAGTGCTTATGTGTCCTCAACACTAGATCTAGTCTTAGAGCCTGTTCAATATGAAACCAAATTTTATAAAAATTGAAAACACATTTAAAAAACAATTAGAATGGAAACAACACCTAAGAGCAATCTAGATGATAATGAAATAATAAAGCTCTTCCCAAATATATTGACTAATAATAAACCACTCTATGTTACTAAGTAACCATTTAATATATATCTACCTTCTAAAAAATTCATTCCATAAATAGACCCAAATAAAAGAAAACCATAGCCCCATTCTATGCATATCATAAAGGCCTCGACACTCAAATAAAAAAAATGAAACACATTTTTTATTTTAAGGCCAATGCTTGATTTGCCTTCATAATAATTCTAACAACAATATAATTATAACTGTAAAACACAGAAACACGAATTGGTAGCATAACTAATGCAACGGTGAACATATTTTTTTGCTAGGATTATGAAAATTTTGTCTGACATGAAAACTACCATTCTAGATTGATAATCCAAAAATCACACACCTGAACTGCATGTGGCCTATAATCTGTTCATATATGCTTACAAATCAAATAAAGGTTATTGTAGATTTACAACTTAAAGAAATCTTACATATCGTTAGAGGAAAGCAATGAAATCTTATGTGAAGCTAGTGATGAGCCATTTTTTAAAAATTACATTGATTAGAAACAGAGTATCATTTACACATTTACAAAGAATTCATAAAAAGTTTAGCAATAAAAAAATATGCATTATCATTTCTAAGTATACTAAAAGGACCTTTACAGGACACTCATAAAGGTATTATAGTTGCTGTTGTTTTTAGTAACCTTATAAGATTGAAATGGTTTCATACAAGGCTATTAGTGAAAAATATCTTGTCTAAAGAGTTTCAAACTTCAAATTCCATTTTCAAGGCTGCAATAATTTTAGTATCAAACAGCATTAAGAAAGTCAAGGCACAACGAACCAAAACGACATCTAAGCATGTATGTGATTAGTATGAATAAATGCACAAGATAACTATGATGAACACCACTTTCATTATAATCTTCTTGGTTCCTAGCCTTTGGCTGGGGCCTATGGTTGCATTTTTGCATGCATAGCAAAGCATAAAACCTTTGTCTACTCACAATTTTACATACCCATTAACTATTTAAAAATTATGCTTAATTAAGTCAATTGAATTCGCGGTATACAATAAGAGAGAAAAATAATCACAAAAAAAAAGAACACAAACTGATGTAATCATTTAACATGCCAAAAAACCAATTAAGAAAAAACATGGGTGCTTGCTGAACACACTTAACTTTGAATTACTGCTACAAAGGAAAAAACCATCCACACTTAACTACATGTTTAATGCAAACTAATGTAATCATATGTAACATGCCACACTTAACTTTGAATTAATGCAAACATGGGTACTAATAAAAAAACAATCCACACTTAACTTTGTGGATGGACTTCTCCTTTTTGCAAGCCTCGTGTGCTACCATGGCTTAACCTTTATCCAACAACTTATCTCCAAAACAACAAAGCAACAAGCTTTGATCCCACATAGCTACTACACATTGGTTACAATACAACAAGGTCGAGGCCTATAATATTTTAAGCCTAGCACGCTTTGATTGTTCTCGCACAATGAGGCTCCGTGAAAACATTTGTTCTTTAACTTTTCTTCCCTTTCCCCCCTTTTCAAGCAAGTTTTGGTTATTGCTTTCATTAAAATGTGGCTTTAGCAATTCAGGAATTATTTTGATAGCCATTTGAAATGTTGTAGTGTATAATGGCTGAAGTAAATAACATATTTACCAAGAATTAATTATTTGTTTACTAAGGATAAATAAATTATTTACGTAGTAAATGTTATTTACTTCAAATATGTTAAATTATGTTATTTACTTGATTAAGTTAAAAAAAAAAAATTAAGTCACTCCTTGTTACTAATTAACCATTGAATATACATCTAGCTTCTAAAAATTCATTCCACAAATAGACCCCAAAACTAATGTGGTTTGGGAATTATACAGCTTACTAGATTATGTGCACAAAAATGAGGCTGCTTGGATCGATATGGGTCAATGAAGGGTCTACATATGGTCTATGTATGTAGACTTATATCGACCCCATTCTCCATTTACAGCAATAACAGTCGATATAGCTCAACACAAAGTCGACATATGTAGACCACATTCAAACCCCATATCGACCCCACTATAGACTTTACCAAGCCCATCAAGATGGCCATTTTTCCATTTTCTCAGCCAAAAATTTTGGAAACAAATTCATAGTTTGATTGCCCTTCCATTACAGTTCACAATTTCAAGAATTAAAAAAACACTATATCCATCTATTTAACGGGTTACCTCCATTGGGTCGTTGGTCCTGTCTTGCTACGTCAAACGGCATGAAGGGAATGGCAGAACGGAGGTCAATGAATGCTGGCGCTGATGCTCGTGGCCTTTTGCTTTCGAGGGGATAATCGTCCAAGCAAAGGCGAGCGAGTTAAAAGAGGGGAAACAGAGAAAAGGAGAAACAAAGGGTGGCGAAGAAATGGCCTACGATCATGAGAAAGTTGGGAGAAGAAGTGAGAAAGAACTAGGGAGACTTCGGAGTAGCGAGTGAGAATGGGAGAGCTAGGTTCTGCTTCGTCGACAGAGGAAGAAAAAAAAATCATCAGGGAAGGAAAGCAAGGGAATTTAGGGCCGCTGCTTTTGGGGGGAAGAATTTGAAAAAAAGGCCAAAAAAAATTTCGGGCTGTGTTTTGTTTTCTTTCGAATTGGGGCATAGGAAGCCAGAACGGTATAATTTGAAAAAATTTTAAATTCTGCCTTCAAGCAAGAGAGAAGCTTTCTTGGGTATAATGTAAGGGAATTTTGTGTTTGTTTGAGAAAGGGCGAAATTTGAGAAAGGTATAATTTGAGAAAGGGAAGGGATGAAAGGCTGAATTTGAAGAAAGGGAGGGAAGGGAACAAAGGGGAAGCCACGTGGAAGGCTGAGATGGATAAAAACTATGCCAAATAAGAAACCAATTCTACATGGTCTAGGGAGATTTTTAAAAATGACTTTTTTAAAAACCTTTTTTTTTGTCAATGACCTTTTTTTTTGGGTCAGTTTTTGGCACAAAAAAGGGTTTTTTTAGCATAAAAATGGTTCTAGTTTTTTTTCTTTTCACCTTGTTGAGGTTCTTTACCTTACTACAATTATTTTTTTTTATTTTTTTTGAAAAAAATTGGGTAATTTATCTGCTTAAAAAAACATATTTTTTAGTGTAAAAAAAAATTATTTACCTAATTTCAAATTTTTGTTGGCCCTTTTTTCAAATTCTGCCTTCTACATGTCTATCTTTTTTTTGTGCTAAAAAAAATTCAGTCCATTTCTCCGATTCTATTTTTGGCCGGGGTGTTTAACCCATTTCTCTCTTTGAGAAAGTAACAAGAGAGGGGAAAAAATTCAGAGCTGAAAGAAAACTATTCCTTTCGGAACGCGTTCAGCAATTAGAGATCAACAGTCAAAGACGGAGGAATTTCTCATTATAAAAAGCATAAATATATCTTTAATATTTTTTTTCGAAGGGAAATATATCTTTAATTTTGCTTAAGGAGTAAGGAAAAAGGGCTATAGAAGGAAGAGCTGAATTGAAACTGAATTTCAAGCATCTCTGTTAGGGCTTTCTTATTCTTCAGTCTCAGGAGGGAAGCGACTAACAATCTTGCCTTTCTGCTTCGTAAGCTTGATTTCTTCTTGTTCTTGCTGATAATTTTAATTTTCTTTTTCTCTGAATTCCTTTTAGTCTAAAATGATAGCAAGACGAAACGACAAACCCATACAGATTTCTTTCTTTTCTGCTGGACTTGAAATGAATCCTAATTCTTTTGGCTTTTAAGTTTTACGGTCATGGAATCTTCATAATGCGATTGTGGGGTTTTTTTTATTTTCTTTTGGAGCTTTCGTGTTATAGGAGATTATTTTGTTTTGTTTTCCTTTTATGTTCAAATTTTGATTTAACATTTGTCAATTTTCTTATCCCCTCTTTGGAATCTTTGGTTATTACAATGTTAAATCAATTTTCCAATAATTTCTTTCCTACCTTTTTGTAGTGACATGTATATGTTTTTTTTTTAATTAAATTTCAATGCTTCTACATACTAAAAGAGATGTGTATAAGTATGCAAAATTCGTAAGTCCTGGAGCTGAACAAGTTATTAACTTGTTAAGGATTAGAAGTTAACCGGTATTATCTATTCCTATATGCCAAAACTATAGTAAGTGACAATCAAATAGTGCTTCTAATTTGGCATTCTGTCTGTGTTAATAGAAAGATTAAGCCGTCTAGAGATTGTAAAACCTGTCATTTCAGTTTCATAATTCGTACTGATCGAGAAATCAATCTTTTTATTTTTCGGAATGTTTTGGGAAAGGATAAACAGTGTGGTTACTATGTAGATCAATGTTGGAAAAGGGTATCAGCTTTCCTAATTTAATTTTCTCCAGTTGATATTTTGTAATGTGAATAGTTATTTGATGGCTTTTGCTTTAGTCTAGTTGAAGATGATCCCGAACAATTATTGTAATGCTCTTTGATATTATGTGGGTCATCATCGTAAAAGATTTAACAGGTTTGTAGGCGTTATAATAAACCTAGTAATGACATCAAGAACTTTGAGAAGAAGGCTTCATCATGCTGATGTTGATGGAAAGAGGCAAGAGCACTTAGAGACATCAGATTTAGATGGATTGAATGAACCTCTACTTGAGAATTACAAGCATGACAATAGGAATTCAGAGGTGAGGCTGTATGTTGATTTTTGGCGCTCCAATGATTCAGTGGGGATGGAAATTTGATCAACCAAATTTGTGATGTCGTGTTGTATTTTGATGTGGTTCTATTCCATGGTTCTCAGGTTGATGATCTCTTGGATGATGAGCGAAGGAAGGAGCGCCAGCATTGGACCTTAATATTTTCTCAGTTGATTGCGCAATGGATTCAGTGGCTTGGTATGTGGTGATGTTAGCATGGTTTATAACTTAGAAATAGCGTATTAAGTTTTTCCTTTCTTGCTGTTTGAGGTTTGGAGAAGGCTTGGTAACTTCAGTAGAAGCTTTTTCAATAAGTTGTGATCGTAACCTGGCAAGTTCTTCCATTTTTTTTTTAAGGTAACCTAAGCAAGTTCTGATATATTAGAAAAAATCAAATAAATAATGTAAGATGGAAAAAGGTGATCCAAAAACTAACTTGCTTTGGTTGATGCTTCCATTATAAGTCAGGATATGACTGGAGATGTGTTCTTTCTTTCCTTCAATTAACTTGTTAGTTTTTGGTCTTTGCAGCGAATATTGTAATTGGACCTGCGTCTGTCATCGGGTGGATTTTGACCCTTCCTTTTGCTACACAGAATAGAGAAGGCAATAAGTTCCTTGCACCTTCCATTAGTCCTTTACAGGTATAATATTATATTTTGCCTCTTGTATTATAGTATTCTCTATTCTTTTCCCACATAGATGTGCCTGTCCATTTCATTGGTGCTTATAACTTACAAAATTGATTTAGTCTATGATGTTTTATTATTGTTGTTTGATTTGTTATGGGAACTATGGCCTTCTTTGTCTTATCTTTCTTAAGTTATTTATTGATATCAAATACAGAAATCTCTTCAAAGTGATAACGTTAGAGAAGGCCCCTAATAAGTCATATAATTGTCAAATAAAGCAAATTGAATCTTTCTGTGTTGAAATGAATTTAAAATTCTCTTTTTTTTTTTAATTGTTAATTTTTAATCTGTTGGTATGTTTGTTTTTCTGTTGCTTTTAACTGGCAGTTTTGTTTGTTTATTTTCTTATTCTAATCATTCCGCAACGCATCTTCTAGATTATATGCAAGTCCTTTCGATTTTCTTATTGGCTTTCAAGGTAGTGGCATTGAAATAAGAGGGTAAAATTCTAAAATGTTTAGGTCTTGCATCCATTATTAAGCAATGAAAGTGTGTTCTTGCTAACCTTTTTTGTTGGAAGTGGTTATTCATCATGGCCTTTTTTAAGAGTTATCTTTGCTTAATGCTGCCTTGATCTTCGTTTCTTGCATTATTATATTCTTTTAAGAAGTGGATACCTATCTAATTTATTCAAACTGTAATTTGTGTCCTTAGGAAGAAAGACTCAGAAATTTACGGCAAAGGCTTGAAGTTCCCTTTGATGGTTCTCGTTTGGAACATCAAGTAGGTTTCTTCCCAGTTTAATCTTTTCATTCCTAACGTAAACCATTGTTTTGTATTTACAAGCAGAGGCGTTGGTAATTTTCATCTATTCAATGGCCTGGGAACGTTGCTCGTTATTGGAGTGTTCCATTAAATTGCCAATTACCTGATCATCAAAGTTATTCACAAAATGAGATGATAGAAAACCATTCAATTTTGACAGTATCATCCATGATTGTAGAATTATGTCTGATTGAAATTCTGTCTGATTGAAATTCTGTTTGTATTGTACACGTTTAACTGGGATAAAGCAATGAAAATTAGATAAATAGTTAAAGTTCCTTGTAAAAGTGGGCCCTGATTGTATGTAATATTGTAGTAGTGACCAAAATGTGCTAGGAAAGAGAGGAGATAGGACAGGACTTTATTTGTTTCGCTTTAGTGAGATCATGCATTGTAAAGTAAATATCTTTTTTTCTATGTCAGTTTACAGAAATAAATTATTAAATAAACTATGGGATGCAGGATGCGCTGAGGCAATTATGGAGGTTGGCATATCCTGACAGGGAGCTCCCGCCTTTGAAGTCGGTGCTTTGGAAGGAGATGGGTTGGCAGGGAACAGATCCTTCTACAGATTTTAGGTATGTAGCTAATAGAATCTTTTGCTCTTCTTTGGAGGTGCTTTGCTTTCTACTGAGTTGAATATGTGGTGATGTGAGAATCTTAAATTTCATTATAGGGGTGGGGGATTCATATCACTGGAGAATCTCATCTTTTTTGCTCAGAAGTATCCGGTACATTTTTTTCTTTTCATCAATTGATTGCTTTGTTATCTTTCATGGCCAATACTGTTAGCTAATTTTTATACACACATGGAGAGAGCGATTCATAAGTCACGTGTTTCATTAGACTAGAGCTTTATCTGCAAATATCTCAATTTGTACGATTTTGATATCCTTTTTATTTCTCCTTGTCATTCGAGATATACATCGCCCTTCAAAAAAAAAAAAAAAAAAAAAAAAGGAGATATACATCGCTTTTTGAGTTTGTACCATATGTGAACCTTCCATATCTTTGAGTGTAACTTTTTTTCCCCTTTAATTTATATCTAGATGTTTGACATATATAATAATATTCCATTTGTAATGGGCAAAAATTACATAAATAAACAGTTGATTTGCTCATCAAAGAACAATCAAACTGGGGCATGTCGTCGAACACGGATTTATAGGTTACAGTTTATAATTTGAGCGATTATCATCCCTGGGCTGGCTCTTCATTAAAATATTTAGCCAAAGTGTAGATTATTGTCCAAAGCCAGGGAATTATGGTTTGACAAGGCAGCTGAATGCTCGTGACAAAGATGAGGGTTGCAGCAAGCAGAGCCTGTCTTTCAGATTTTTTGGTGGACCATTTTTTAATTGGATGTAGTCTATGTATGAAAAATACATACATGCATTCATATACATATGTTATATATGGTGTTGTAAACTTCGAAGGAGTTAACACCATATTTTATTTATAGTGTTGTAAACTTCGAAGGAGTTAATCTTGTATATCATATTTGATGGTCCATTTTACAGGAATCATTCCACAGATTGTTGCGCAAAGAGGATGGAAAAAGAGCTGGGTGGGAATATCCCTTTGCTGTTGCTGGAGTCAATATATCCTTTATGTTGGTACAGATGTTAGATCTCCAATCAGGTAAAAAAGGATTTTCATTTGAAAATGATAATATTCTTTTGTCAATGTGCCAATCTTCCAGATAAGATGCAAGCTTAAATGATAATGCTCAAATTCGTTGCATATCTTTTGGTAGGAACACCATCGTCTTTGGCGGGAATCCGTTTTCTGGAACTGCTTCGAGAAGATGAAATGGCATTTGACAACCTCTATTGTGTAGCCTTTCAAATGATGGATGCGCAATGGCTTGCAAAACGTGCTTCATATATGGAATTCAACGTAGATCTTTTATTCCGTTCTTTAAGTTTTTAGACCTGGATTATTTGTTTTATTTCTTTCTTGCTCATACCTCTGCTTTAACGGTTCTCTTTCCTTCCCCCCCACCCCCCTCAATATTTTAGGATGTCCTGAAGTCTACAAGAATTCAATTGGAGCGTGAGCTTGCACTTGAAGATGTTTCCAGCGTGAAGGACTTGCCGGCATACAACCTGTTAAAAAGATGAATCTTCTCAGTTCCTTTAGTTCAATATCCTGCATTTTTACTTTCTACAATATCTGTTGGATGAACCTTTTTTTTTTAACGATATCTGTTATATGATGCTCAATTCTTTCTAGTTTGAAAATTTTAATAAAGCTTCATAAATGTATGAAAACTTATTTTGTATAGGGAGAATTCCAATAATTTTCCCTGTTTAATCGAATGTGGGAGCAAAATTGGGGTTAACAAAAAAAATAAAGATTATCCCTTTTCGTATATAGATGGGGTGGTCTTACACGTGATTTTTGAGCACCAGCCTTCAGTTTCTCCCTTAAAGAGAAAAGGGCTGCTTAATTTGGAGAAATGTTGCTTGTTAAAGTTCAAATGATTTTGGTTATGTAAATATTAGCCGCTAAGAAAATCAAATAGCTTAAATACAGACGCTAATGGTGGGATGATTTTTATTTCCTTCAAGATTGTCCCTCAAACTTTTACGCCAGGTAAAGGCTTTGAACTTGCATATTTTGTGGTCACGTTTTTCACCGACGGATAAAATTCATTATGATAATTTTGTTGGTAAAAAGCCAAAACTAGACCAAATAATGTGGGGAACTCCAATATTTTTACAGATTCATTCTTAGAAAAAGATTTGCTGCTTTGCGGCAATATTGCTCTCACGGTAATTGTATTTTAGCAATTGAGGATTGAGAATTCATCCATGTCATTTCGACTAGTATAGAAAAGCTGACATAAACAACGGGATGTGTATCTTGTGTAAAATTATTTTATCAGGACTCTAAAATTAGTTTGATTGCAATTTGTAGGATTTAAGACGTTTTATTTTCTGAAAATATATTAATTTCTCCGACCTTAAAATGTGCAATTCACAGTAAATGTAATCAAAATCTTAATCGCTTTCAAAAAAAAAAAAATCATCCGTGGGTTGAACTCATGTCTAGGGGTCGTGTTTTGTGTTCTATGGTTTTCTAAGGCATCCATCATTCTTTTCTTGCTTTTTATTTTTTCCTTCCCTTTTTGTCCAATATTCTCGTAATTCGGAAGTTGCATTGTGGAGATAACTATGTACTGTTCTCCGTACGAGGAATTATACACTTGAAACCTTCGACCAAAAAAAAATAAAAAATAAAAAATAACACCTAAAAAGATTTTCGTCCTCGGTTAACTTACCATTAATCTATTGAGCTCTATTATAGGCCCCATTATTATTCACCTGACTTGAAAGCCACAAACCAAACCGCGATTTTGAAAGTTTAAAACCTCTAAACCAAACTAAGGTGCACGACTAAACACTAATTACATTCCAAAACAAACTACGAACCAGTAGTAACAACAACAACAACAACAACAATAAAAATAAACGCTAAACTATGTAGTGCGGTTTGGACGGTTTTTGTGATTAAGTGATTACTTTTCTCAACACGTTAGTATAATAGAGTAGTTTGTTTTGAAATAAATATTAGGGGGAGTGACAAAAAGAAAAAACTACATATATGTTAAGGTGACTTGGGGAAATGACTTGGGTTTAGAAACAAATGGCATACTACCATAAGAAAAATAGAAAAATGATAAAGATAAACTATAACACCCACAGATTTAATTAAGTATGATTAGTGTAAAGTGGTGAATTAGTGTGCCTTAATATAATTTGAATTTAATTTAATTATTTTGTGGTATTTTCAAATTAATCTCACTTTTAATTATTTTTATTTATTATTTTAAATTTTGAAACAAAACAGTTTGTCAAATGCCCAATGTATCCTTCTTTGAAAACCATGTGTTGACATGGTTTTCACTCTAGAAACTACCTTGTCCCTCTCTATTTATTTCCCTCTCCTCCCTCATTCACTCTCATCACTCTCTCTTTCTTTTCCTCTCTTCCTTTTCTTTTCCCGTTTCTCTCCTTCCCCTCTCATTTTTGGTTCTAAAAATTGAGCAAGGAACTCTTGATTCTCAGCTGGATTGGAAGCTAAGAAGCAAGATTTGGCCTCCGTGAACTCGATTCAAAGATTCAATTCAAGGTTAGTTTTTTTTTTTTTTTTTTAAATTTCAAAGTTTATTTTCAAACTTTTCAAACTTCCTTTGAATGTCGAATCCGAACCTCCTTAAGCTCAAATAATGTTCAATTTGAGTCGTAGAATATGTTTTATCATCAATCCAAACTTAGTTCGAGCTAAAAGTTACCTAAGCAAGTTTTTGCATTTTTCTTTGATTTTCAAATTAAGGGTAAAAATTGTGTTTAAATTTGGGGATTTTGCTTAAAATAGGTTTAAAATTTTTCCCTAGTGATTTTTGCATGTTTTCTAGGTTTAGAATGATGAAAAACAGGTTAAATTGAGCTTAGGAAGCTTGAGAAAGCCAAGGCTCGAAATCTAAAATTTTTTAGATTTTGACAGATCAGTAGGCCAAACTTGAGTTTGGTAGGTTGGATTCAAGAGTTCGGTAGGCTAGACCCGGATAGTCGGTAAGCTAAGCAGAGCTATTCGGTAGGCCGGACCAAGGAATTCAGCAGGTCGACCAAATTTTAGAAAAATGATTGATTTTCACCGATTTTCACTATGTAAATCATAGATAGAGACTTTAAACTTATGACATGATTTTGTAAACATAGATGGCATATTGAGACACCATGAGTTAGTATAGCATCGTAGAATACTCTAAGTTAGATATTGACGGATCTAGTTTATATCTAAGGTTATTCGTAGTTCTGTAGAGCTTACGTTTAGCGGGTCAGGACTACAGTGTATAATCTCGTATGGAATAACAAGGTAGGACTCTAGTCCCTCTTCTTTGTTAGCTATGATTTTAAAAAGGATTTTGGCAACAAAGTGTTTTCCTTCAAAAAAAATGTTTTAAGGAATGATTGAAAGGAATTTATCGAGTATTTTAATTGACTGTTGAACAAAGAAATGACTATAATGACAGAATAATGAATGTAAATGAAAACACCCGGTAATATGAGACTTGAATAATGATATAGAGTCAGATGTGTCGCAAACACCGTTCGAAATGATATATTTGGGTATGATGCCATACTCAAAGATCGGGTCGTGTAAAGAGCGACCTTGGGGACAGGTCCTTAAACCTAGCTGTGCTATTACGGTGATGACTATAGTGGCTTTGCCTAAGACTTATTGACGAGACTATTTTTAGATGAATAATGGACTAAATGGTAAGAATGGAATTAATAAACTTTATTTGCTGTGTTTTATTATTCTTATGATAATAATGAATTTCATATTCAAGTTTAATGCTTTCAAAACTTAAAGTCCTACTGAGCCTTTCACTGACAGTTTTATTTGTTTTATAACTCCCTTCCTTCTCCCCCCCCCCCCTAGGTGGATTGTAACATAAGGCTGATTGGGACTCTACTGAACAGAGGCGTGGATTGGAGGATTTCTACTTTAAGGTTATTTACTTATTAAATCAAGGCATGTAATATTTTAATCATTTTTTTTTTGTTTTGGACTGTGGTTGTAGTTAATTATGTCAATACTATGTGTGTGAACGAATGCAGGTCCGGTGTGGCCTGACTCGTTTCATCAACTTTTATTTCTTCTTATCTTAACTTATTTTGGCTTAAGAGTAATATTTTAAGATTTTAAATTTAGCACATTTTCAAAATATCTCAAATATTTAATTGACGATTTTAATTAAAATATTGGTTCATTTAATTTAATTAACCTGCCACGTTACTGCCCACCTCAGGGTACGTGACATAAACACTAAGATTTACGTAAGGCAAATGTTATACATTTCACAAAACATTTATATTTATCAAAAAAGAAAAAAAAATGTTGTGCCATTGGGTATCTTTTTTCTTTTCTTTTCTTTAAGAGAACAAAAGACGTTAATTTCGGAAGAACACATTAATATTCACCAAAAGGAAAAAAAGAATCAATGACGGTATATCCTAGTAAGCCTTGCAACCCTGTTGTTTGGATTGACTATTAAGAAAATGATATATAAACACTGATATTTCAAGAAGTATATATTGTTTAGTAAGAAAGAAAATCAGAGATAAAATGTTGAGAGAAAATTTGAAAGAATATTCTCAAATTGTATTGAATGAACTGATTGTTTCTATTGTTTACACTGCATAATTATAAGATGAGCTCTTGTAATAGATTCTTAGCTACAGCCTATGAGAAGCTAACACGTATACCGTAAGACTAACTAACTAACAGTATTTAAGTGTTTATTCGCTACAACCTCCCTCAAACTGAGTGTAGGACTTTGTACAACACTTAGTTTGTTTCTTAATAAAGAAAAATTAGAACTAGAAAGGGCCTTTATAAAACAATCAGCTAACTGATCACAAGCAGGTACATGTCTGCCTTTTATCTGCTTCTGAAGTACATTTTTTCGCACAAAGTATAAATCCAACTCAATGTGCTTAGTGCTGGCATGCAACATTGGACTGGCAGCAAGTAGAACTATGCTCAAATTATCACACCAAATGACTGGTTACTTGGTAAGCTTTATTTGCAACTCTCCAAGCAAGGATTGGAGCCACACCAATTCAGCAACTAAGCTTGCAAGACTCCTGCATTCAGGTTCTATTGAAGACCTAGAAACTGCGTTGTTTCTTAGAATGCCAGGACACTAAATTTTCACCAAGAAATACACAATCACCTGTGGTAAACCTTCTATCATCTGGATTAATTGCCCAATGTGCATCACAGAACCCCACAAGCTCCAATGGTGCACAAGAAGCTTTAAGTTGTAAGCTATAATCCATAGTAACTTTTAAGTATCTAAGAATATGCTTTACAGCTTTCCAGTAAGATTCCAAGGGTTGGTGCATAAACTGAAATAGCTTGTTGACACTGAAAGATATTTCTGGTCGTGTTGTTGTGACATATTGTAATGTTCCTACCACTGCTATAGAGCTGAGAATTAACCACATCATCACTACCAAAACTTGTTAATTGCAGACAAATGATCATAGGAGGTAAACAGCCGAGATTTTGTATCTCTGCCTTCCATAAGATATCAGATCCATATTTAGTTTGGGACAAGTGGAGACCACCATTATTTGTCTTTTGAACTTTAATCCCAAGAAAGGTATTCATATCACCAAGGTCCTTTAGTGCAAATTTGGCATTCAAATAGGCAATAAGATCAGCAATTACTTGAGCATTACTGCCTACAACAAGGATGTCATCAACATATACTAAAAGAAATGCGGTATGATGAGGTGTGATTCTAATGAACATGGATTGATCTGATTTGGTGGAAACAAAACCAAAACTGTTCAAAGAAATATACAGTTTTTCAAACCAAACCCTTGGTGCTTGTTTCAAGCCATAGAGAGATTTGTGTAATCTACAAACCAGACGAGGTTGCACAGGATCTTGAAAACCAGCTGGCTGCTCCATATACACCTCTTCCATTAAATCTCCATTCAAAAATGAATTACTGATAACTAACTGTTTTATACTTCATCCTCTGGTTAAAGCCACAATTAGGACTACTCTTATTGTTGTAGGTTTGGCTACTGGACTAAATGTCTCAGTAAAATCAAACCCAGAAACTTGATGAAAAGCCTTTACTACAAGACAAGCTTTATACTTCTGAATTGTGCCATCTAGATTTTCTAGATATTCGTCAGTCATAGCCTGCTTCCAATTATCAAGTTGTAAAGCTTCTACTGTGGCAGGTTTCCTAGGAGCAAAAAAGATTTTAGGCTTCTTGATTCCATGTTTACCTCGATTTTCCGTAAGATGAACATTACCAGCTTGTATTCTAAGTTGCCTAGAAGTAAAAGACTGTTGTGGAACAGCCATAGCAGGTAAATTAGAGCTGTATCAAAAGAAAGCAAGGAATTATCATCAGGATTAGCATGAGAAACAACTGGATGTTCTGGTAACGCTGAGGGAAAAGATTTAGATGTCGAAGCCTGTTGAGTAAAAGTTGTGGATGAGCCATAAATTAAAGGAATATGAGCAGGAGGACCTGATGAAGAAGGCATACAAGTAGTACCAGATGCAGAAGGAAGTGAATTGGTGAAAGGAGAAAAAGTTTCATCAAAAATGACATCTCGAGATATAAAAATTCTGCCATTGTCTGCCAGACGCTTGTACCCCTTGTTATTCAAACTATAGCCAAGAAATGTGCAAGGAATAGACCTAAAAGCTAGTTTGTGTGAATTGTAAGGCCTTGTATTAGGAAAACAAGCACAGCCAAAATTGATCATAATTGGGTTTGGCAAAAAACAACTTCAAGAGGGCATTTGTTGTGAAGAACAGGGGAGGGTGGCCTGTAATGAGGATAGACAGCCGCTCTATATGCTTCATCCCAGAATTTAAGAGGCATAGAGGCATGAGCTAAAAGAGTAAGTCCATTCTCCACTATATGCCTGTGTTTTCTTTCAGCCAAACCATTATGCTCATGTGTATGAGTGCAGGAATTTCTATGAATAATACCATGCTACTGAGGAAAGTCAGTCTTTTATTTACTGAACGTTTGCAGTGCATCAGATCTGTTTCTCAAAAGATAAATCCAGGTGAATCTGGAATATGCATCTATAAAATTAATATAGTACTTATAACCACTAGAAGAAAGAACAGGGGAAGGACCCCATAAATCTGAGTGAACAAGCTGTAAAGGAACTGTGTACGCTGTAGTAGAATCGCCAAAAGAAAATTTATGTATTTTGCCCATATGGCAGGCAACATAAATGGAAGGGTCTTTGTTAACATGAGAGATATCACAAGAAGTCAAGACAGCTTTTACAACTTTTTCTGAAGGACATCCCAACCTGTTATGCCACAGAAAATGCAAAGAGTTTTTACATTGTAGAGAATTGACAGAATACATGGACTGTTTAGAACTAGAATTTGAGGACTGTAAAGGCTGCAAACAACTTGGACTTGGAAGATGAATTTGAGACTGATCAAAGACATGGAGACCATCCTTAAGTGTCCATTCCACTAAGATTTCCTTGGAAAGCTGATCATTAACAAAACAAGAACTAGCATGAAACTCAAAGAAAACATGATTGTCTAAGGCAAATTTAAACACGCTAAGAACATTTTTTGTAATCTCAGGAACATGTAACAACTGCTTTAAAGCAAGACACATTAATTGAGAATAAAGGAATGAAAATACAGAAGAGCCAATATGACTAATGGTACCATTGCCAATGTGAACCTTGTCTGGACCAAGATATTCAGCTTTGGTTATCAAATTTGCTGCATTAGCTGTGACGTGATTGGTAGCCCAAGTCTGGGTACCAATTTGTATCAAACACTGTTTCTGGAGTGGCAAGCATTGCACTCATTTTAGCAACAAGAGCTTGAAGTGATTGATCCTGATCCAACTGAGAAGGACCAGTAAAACTGGTGTCAAATCTGTAATAGCACTGAAATACAACATGACCAAAATGGCCACAAAGTTGACATTGTGGCTTGTTTTGACCACGACCAGCACCATTTCTTCCTCTTCCAGGAAAACCACCTCATGCAGTAGTGGGATGAAATCCACCAGATTTGTTTGAACCTCGGCCTCGACCAAAAAGTTGAGAATTGAACTGCTAATTAAAATTTCGATTTCTTCCATAACCAGAATCATTCTTCTTGTGTGAAGAAAAATTAGTGGCAGCAAGATTCAACGAACCTAAACCAGTAGTAGCAGCAGCAAGATTCATAGAACTGGAGCTCGTTGAACCAAGATCCTTATGGTTCTTTTCAATTCTACCCTCTTGTGCAAGAAGCAAGGCTTCAATTTCTTCAACTTTGTATTCATCATTTTGGACGTTTGTAGTGATAATAAAAGTGACATATTCACTAGAAAGACAACCAAAAATAGCAACTATATTATCTTTCTCAAAAATTTGATGTCCAACTAAAGCCAATAAATCAACAAGATTTCTATTTTGAGAAGAAATTCATTCATTGATAAACCATCTTTCTCAGTATTTTGTACCATTGTTTTGAATTGATCCTTTTTTGCTCTAATTTTAGAGGCAAAATAAACCTGTAAAGTAGTCCAGATCTGAGAAACAGAGTCACAATTCACCATCTGAGAAGATGAAATATTGATGAAAGCAACCATGAAACCATAACTCGATCCTACTGATCCCAATCAACATAATAAGGGTTGACATTATTGACCATCACATCACTAGAAGCGAAGAATTTTCGTGGAGAAGTCTTCCATCTATCAAGAAAGGCCATTAGATTGTGTCCTCAAGCAACTGCAACTACTTGTTTTCTCCAGATAAGAAAATTGTTGTGGTGTCGAGCTTCAAAGAAATTGGATGATTGAAAAAATTTGATCCAGATCTCATATTCTGAGAAGAAGAAGAACTCAGAAGGGAAGAAGAGATGACTGAGCCCTAGATCGTCAGAATTTCAATCGGAATTGTTCACGCAGCCTGATAAGATTGCTCTGATACCATGTTTGGTAAGAAAGAAGATCAGAGAGAAAATGTTGATAGAGAATTTGAAAGAATGTTCTAGAATCCTGTTGAATGAACTGATTGTTTATGATTGTTTACACTACATAAATATAAGCTGAGCTATTGTAACAGATTCTTAGCTACAGCCTATGAGAAACAAACACGTGTACAGAAACACTAACTATCTAACAGTAGTTGACTGTTTTTTCTCTATATATATATATATATAGATATAATATGGGGTTAATTTATAAGAGGTTAATTTATCACACGGCTTAATAGACAATTGTGACTCTTTGTAAACTCTATATACTTTTGTGGACTTAATATATTGTGAATATTTCGACAAATCTTGAATAATCAAGCACATAAAAAGGAGGATTGAATTTGAGAAAATCCAACAGTAGTTGACTGTTTTTCCTCTATATATATATATATATATATATATAGATATAATATGGGGTTAATTTATAAGAGGTTAATTTATCACACGGTTTAATAGACAATTGTGACTCTTTGTAAACTCTATATACTTTTGTGGGCATAATATATTGTGACTATTTCGACAAATCTTGCATAATCAAGCACATAAAAAGGAGGATTGAATTTGAGAAAATCCAACATCCTCTTGATGGTGCTCAATCTCATGATGCTTATGCTTGTTTTGAGGGAATCCAACGAGCTTAAAGCACCATATCTCCCTCTCTCTTCCACCTCCTAATGATCTCTCTTCTACTTCAAATATTAATGAAGACTTTTTGCATGTTTAGCAATGCTATTACATATGCGTTTCAAAGCAATGCGTAAGATTGATATTAAAACCTGTTGAGAGAAAAATACATTAAGGAATGCTACAATTACTGCACACACAAGTGCCCCTGCTACCACGGCCACCACTTTGGCAAGTTTGCACAATGAAAATGCGATGACTAACGGCCGCGTAGTTGGTATTTATAAGTTCGTTAATTCACCCTAAATATCTGGAGTTCAGTTTGCCATGCTTATTTCTCTGTAGACATAGTTACTACATCAAGACAACATTTTTTTTTTCTTTCAAGAATATATATTTTGATTTTAGAAGAAAAAGAACATGCACAATAACTGCAAATAAAAGATAGATACTAATAAAATATAAGTCATCCATCAAACAAGGGACATTGAATCCTTCAGATAGTCTAAAGATTTCACAAGAAACCAAAATGAAAGAAAAGGAAGAAAAAAATTAGACCACCAAAGACACTTTTAGTCACAGGACACATCAAGAACAAGCCGGAACACCACCAGGACAGACGATTACTTCTATAAAGGCTTGACTACAAAAACCATCACATAGAGGTTGAGAAAGGAAAATATGAATCCCTTGAATGTCGACCCTGTTTGTGTGTTTTTTTTTCTTTTTTTTTTTTTCAAATTCTTTTTTGGGGTTCATGTTCATTTGCCATGGATGGCTCGTCACTTTGCCATCATAACTTTCACAAACTCCTCATAGTTTATCTGGCCATCCCCATCAACATCAGCCTCGCGAATCATCTCATCAACCTCTTCATCAGTGAGCTTCTCCCCAAGGTTTGTCATCACATGGCGCAGCTCAGCAGCAGAGATGAATCCATTCTGGTCCTTGTCAAAGACTCGGAACGCCTCTTTCAGCTCCTCCTCAGAATCCGTATCTTTCATCTTTCTAGCCATGAGGTTCAAGAACTCAGGGAAGTCGATGGTTCCATTTCCATCAGCATCAACCTCATTGATCATGTCCTGCAGCTCTGCCTCAGTTGGGTTCTGCCCCAGAGACCTCATTACAGTTCCAAGCTCCTTAGTAGTGATGCAGCCTGCATGATTTAAAATGATTAGAAACATGGTAATTTTCTGGGTGGCTGCCATTCCTTTCCAAGCTACTCTAGTAAGCAGCAAAAGAATCACTCCATCAGATGTTAAATTCAGACATCAACACACCACAACATATATCATAACAAATACAAGAACTTCTACTAAGCATAAGAAATCTATGCCCAGCAGGTGTGCCGAACCAGAATTATTACCCATTTGGTATTGTTCTTGGTAATTTTGAAAATGTTTTTGCATGTCTTCTAAGGCAAAATTTTCAAATACACTCTCAACACCATATTTAAATATTGTTTATGTTGTTCTCCTTTGAATTTACTTAATTGTGTTGAAGCTTAAGCTGTTCCTTTTTCCCACTTCTGTTTCGGCTTATTCAAAAGTGTAATCTTGGACTTTCTTTTATTATTTACTCATCTTCTTCTATCTACTGAAGCTGTGGTGCCAAGATTTTTTTTTTTTTTTTTTAAGTTTCATTATAGTTAACTGTCTTGGAGTCAGAATCAATATAATGTTTACGCTGGCAATGATAGAGCAAAATGGTAGTCCACGCCCAAAAATTAAAAGATTTACAACACCAAATGATATAAATATAATGGGTGATTAATTGAGGAACAGGTCGTTTGACTCTTTTCCTTGTGTTTGTCTTGCCCTTAAGGCTTAAACATACCAAAATCTCCTAATAATAGATTTCCGCTTTTGCAGGATTATATAGAAAGGCAGCGTCTAGGACCTTTTGATAGAGAAAATATTCTTCACCAACCAAAATGAAGTTTACACACTTTGCTAATGTACCCCTAACCATATACGTAGAAAGGAATTTTTTTTTTTTTAAGGAGAAAGGAAAACTTTTTTTTTTTTTTTTTGTGGAAAGCGAAAGGAATACTTTTTAAGACCTTATACAGAAGAGAAATAACATTCTCCTTTAACTGTTGCGTCCATTTCTTCTATGAACAATTTAGAGAAAATCTAAATCGAATCTAAAGAATTGATTCAACTATAAAAAGATATTAAAAAAAAGTTTACAAACAAATTTCAGTGAAAAAGTAATTCTATCCAAAACATCTTAGTTCTCGGAAAATCAAAATAGCAATTAAAAAGTAACTCATGCATTAAAAATTTATTTTCCTCTCCTAAACTTAACGATATTATTTTTGCAAGATGTGAAAGCGGAAACATCTTGAAGTGCGTCTTACTTCTAAAGATATTTCGAGATCCAAAAAAAAAAGGACTTTTCCCACGACGTTACAGCAGCCAAACAGCGCATATCTTCAAGATAAACATCATTAACAATTTCCTCAACAAACATATTCAATAAAAGGTAAAAAGGACAAGCCAATAACAAATTAAGTACTTCATCTAAAATCTAGACAAGTTTAAAAAAACAAAAAAAAAAAAAACAAAAACAAAAACAAGAACAAGAACAAAACGAAAAAAGTAAACAGAACCAAGGAAAAAGCGCATAAAGTCAACACAAGACAAGATATTTTCGAAATAACCCAAACCCTTCAAACGCCACCAAAAGAACCTAATCCACAACCACTAGATCTAACCAGACACAAACACATATTGCATATATATATATATATATTTATAAGATATATATTGAGAGAGAGAGAGGGATCGAACCATCGCCATCCTTGTCGAAGAGGCTAAAGGCTTCCTTGAACTCGGAGATCTGGTCGTCAGTGAGCTGATCCGCCATTGCTATTCAAAAAAATCGCCCGTTTTGTTCTTCTTCTAATTTCGTTTTCTCTTTTCTGTTCGCCTCAGGAAATTATCGGACAACGAAAGGGAAAAAAACCGAAAGGAAAAGTTTTTTAAATAATCAAGTTCTAGCGAGCGAGAGCGATTTTCTCTTCTCTGCGAAAGGCAAAACGAAATAAAGCTATTATTATACGAAGCCACCGCATCGATTTAGTTTCAAATCTGGGCCCCACCTTGTTTTGTTTCCTCTCATAGTTTTTGTTTTACCATTTTGCTCCCTGTACTTTTTCTTTTCTTACGCATCTCGGTCGCCTTTATGTTGCCGTCTTAAATGACCATATTGCCCTACATTGATTGGGGATAATTACGTGGGAGCATATTCCGTCCAGATACTCTCGGCCCCATAAATTGTACATATTTTTTCACGTTTCACAATCGCTTCGTTGACTTGGATGAGAAATTTGTAAAGTGTTTTTCGTGAGACGTTATGGTTTCTAAAAGGAATTTTAATATAAGGTGGTTCAATTCATATATCCTTTATAATTATTTTCAATTAAAATTTTTAATTATTAGAGAATCTCATATAAAATGACAAAAATGACAAAGGTGAATTACATAACTATACCCCTTGTTTTAATTATTTTATAATTTATCAATCTATTTCAAAAAACTATATATATATATATATCGGTGTATTCTAATTTTGAAAAACTTTTTCAATTTTGTCCATTGGAGACTTTTTAGACCAAAAAAATATAGAGTTAAAACAAAAATACTCTTAATTAGACCGAATTTGTTTGTAAAATATATTTTTCTTCTTATGATAATTTTTTTAAAAAAATATTAACATTTAAAAAGTCATAAAACTTAATATCCTTTTTTGAAATTGATGTTTTGTTTTACGATTTTTTATACTTTTAAATCTTTAAGATATTTTTCATAACTATTTAAAAGTAGGTATATCGTTTTGCCTATTTTTTTTATTCATAGGATGAAAATAAAACAAGTTTTTTATATTCAAAAGATTCTTTTTGTAGTTTTTAAAAACATAGATCAAATTGAGAAATAGTTATAGCTAAATGGGATAATTATGTAATTAACTCATCATAATAAACTTAATTATGTAATTAAGTTTTCTAATAAAAAGAAAACTAATAGATTTATTTTTTTTCGCTTCACACATCCTACATGTCATATCTTCACGTTATAAACACTTGTTATATTGAAATCTATAACAAACTCTAATTCTCATTTTGCAACAACTATTTCAAAAGCATTTGTCGAGCGTAATGAGCATTTCTGAGAAATAGCAAAGTAATTAAGAGAAATAACACAACTCTTTACTCGATCGGGTTGATATATTGGATCTTGGTTCGATAGTTATAGGGCAAGATCCACTAACTCATATAGTTGAACGTGGAAACATGGTCCAGAACTTGCACCCAATGAGAGACTGCAATGTGTCGCACCTTCTCAAGCACCACGGAAGCCTACTTTTCTACCAATTGAAGTCCACGATCTCAAAAGAGTCCTCTATAAATATAAAATGAAAGCACCATTTAGAGGCATCCAATACACATACAATCTAGAAACTCTACAAAAATTGTTTCCCAAAGGAAAGTCTGTAAATAGAATCACCTTTTTCGGTTTTGCATATTCCAAATAAGGAAGCGCAAAATTATCCTTAAAAAAAGAACTAAACAGTTACAAACATATGGTTTTTTTTTTTTTTTTAGAGGAATGGAGAGCATGAAGAATAGAGAGTTGAAGGGAGGAAGAATGTAAAGAGTGTAGAGGATAATAATAATAATCTTTTATGTCATTTAGTAAGATGGAAGTATTGTTAAAAAGGATAGATGATAGTTATTTTTCTAATTACTATATCATCTATTTTACTATATTTAATAATTTTGTTTGGACATTAAAATTTGGGGTGTTCACGGATCATATTACACGGATTAAGGGTCAATCCGTAATCGAATTATACATTAAAAAATCTTAATTCAAAACCATTCTGTGAACATTCTAATATAATCCAATCCAATCCAATCTGAAAACTACAAATTTTGTGGATTGAATTCCATAGATTCACGAATTGACCCTTTAAATTTTTTAAAGAACTAGTAATTAAATTTAATATAGTATAACGCAACATAATTTAATAAAATTCAATATTTACAACCCAATAGAATCCAACGCTTTTATTAAAAAAAATAAATTGTAACATTAAAAAACATTACAACTAGAGCCAGCAATTTTAGACACGGTACGATGATACAATATAAAAATAACATGATATAAATAGGTTTGGACTACACATATATTAATTGGGCCATAAATAGGTTAGCACGAATAACACGTTTAATTAAACGTGCGGCACAACCCGCCTGTTTATAGCACATTTAAGCTTAAAACAAAAAAAAAATCTGATTTTGTAGCACAAGGAATCAAACCTTACACCTAAAGGTGTATTAAGTGCGTATGCCACCACTACACTAGATTGTCATTTAGTGTGTAATAATAGCTTTTAATATATTTATTATGCATTTATGCTTTTGAAACTTCCACCTTCTAAGAGCTCCACATGTAAAGGAAACAACATGTTTATCTTAACTCCTCTCTATATATAATGTTAGACATGTATGCCCTAAGGAGTAAAAATGTAATAAGTTTTTGAAGACATTTTTATCAATAAAGAATTCATTTATTATTCATATACCAAATCTTGTCCTCTTTACGTTCATATTTGTTGAATGTATGATAAGCAAACAATAGTCTGAGACTGTCGGTCTAAACCTTTAAGAATTGGGCATATGATGGACAGATTATGCAGAAGACACGATTCTTAAGGTGACGGTCTAAATCATAAGATCCGCAATCGAGGGAATAAAGTTGGGCACTTT
>CAMOHE010052587.1:0-13183 GCA_946598075.1 Artocarpus hirsutus | reverse complement strand
TTATCTCCTTGTAAAAGAATACAATTTTTTTCTTTTAAGTTTAAATGTTCTACAAACGTGTTAAAACACGATAAACGTGCTAGCACGAATATAACCCATTTATTTTCGTGTTATTTGTGTCAACCAATTTATGGCCCAATTAATATACGTGCGTATAAACCCATTTACTTGTGTCGTTTTCGTATTGTATTATCATGTCGTATCCGAAATTGCTAGCCCTACATAGGATAATAGGTTTATATATTTGTTAAACTTTTGTGTGTATATATATGTGTTGGTATTTATAATTCATATGATATGTATAGTTCAGATTGACGGATTATATAGAATGGGAGATACTGAATCCATAATTCAATTCGTACATATTAAACTGGGAAAGTTTCAATCCAAAACCAATCCATATTTCACATAATCTAATTCAATCTAGCATAATTTAGCGGATTGGATTAAAAACAAATTGGTGGATTCTATGAACATGATAATTCTATAAAAATATAATTATTCATATATTTTAATGCACATATTTTTGTTGTGTTCTTGATATTTTTATTTAATTTTACTTATTTTTACATATTTTATTTGTGTTTTTGTTAATTGGGTTTGATTTAAAATTATTATTATTATTATATTTATTATATTTATCTATTTTATCTCATTTGTCTATGTTAAATAGGCATCAGGGGCTACATTGATAAGTTGGAGGAATTTTAGGGTAAAAAAGATAGAGAAGATTTGAATTTCAAATGTCTAAAGCAGGGACTCCGGCTTGATTGAAAAAAGCAACTGAACTCCACCTAGGTCGTCAAATCAAACAAAGGCGCAATCGAATTCACGCATATGCCTCAACTTTGATAAGGGCACGTTTCCAGCGGAGCACATCAGCCGTCTAGGAATCTGAGTGCACCATGTGCACCCCTATGTCCGGTGCAATAACTCCCATTATGCGCTCCTATGCAATGTGTCTCAACTCTGTTTCCGTGCACCCTTAATTTTAGTGAACCTCTCCTGCCACGTGTTCGTCGCCCCCACTCCAGGATTTCATGAATTTGCGTGTGACACGGCTGATGCCCTAGATGGGCAACCTCATTTTGAGCGTGCTGGAGCATTTTTTTAAGGGAACCATCCTCCATTCTTTTGACAGAAAGCAACAGTGGCTAGGACCCAAAATTTTGGGATTTTTTTGCTGATTTCAGGAGAGGAAAAAATAAAGAAAAAAAAGAAAAATTAAATAAATAATTAGTGTTAGGTTTTATTTTTTAGTTTTAGATTTAGTTTTAAATCTCGACAATTCTTCTTCAATAAATTCAAAAGGAGACTATTTTGTGAGCTTCAAAAAGGCAAAAGATAAGAGGAGATTTGGGTTTTTTTTTTTTTTACATGAGTATATTTTAATCTTTATTCTCTTTTAATTTTTGTTGTGTTAATAATGCGTAAACTCTTTTGGATTTTATTGATGATTGTTGTTATGGATTGATTTTCTTTATTTAGAGGGTTGATCTATGTCTTGACTTGTTCATATTAATATCCAATTATTTCTTTCTGAATTTATTTGTGTTTTCCTAAATTAATGCTTCTAATTTACTTGGCCAATAAATTAGTGGATTTTGGTATGTGGGATATGGCGCTTAGGAGGAGAAATTCTATGTATAGATTGTAGCAAATACAACCTAGTTGACTATGGGATCAGGAGATAGATCGGGAAATTTATAGTTCTTTTGTAGTCAATATAAGAACTTGAACTTAATGAATGCCTAGCTACTTGATTTTTATAGGTATATCAAAATTGGGTAATTAGGCATGGTTTTGACTCGATACTCGGGACAGGGGGGTTGAAACACTCAAGAGTTCTTAACTAATAGATTAAGAGATGTAATTGGTATTAATTGGGCAAGGATAGGCATAGTGGACAGTTAGGTGTAGTCATTCCTTTAGGGCATTTGTTTTCATTTTAGCTTATAGTTTCCATTTCATTTATTTTTATTTTATTTAATTTCAGTTATCTAAATAATTTTAGAGTTAATTTAATTTCGGTACTAAACTATAATTTAGAAAACAATCCTTGAGGGAACAAAACTCACTCACACTTTATTACTTGTGCATAGGTCGTACACTTGCGAGACTAAAACCACACGCAACAAGCTTTGGCTGTCGTTGCCAGAAATTGTTAGTTTTATTTTAGTAAATATCGATACCAATTAGCTACTAGATTAATTTGGATATTTTTATTTGCATTTGCTCTATTTTTCTTGTATTTAATCTTTGTTTTTGTGTCTTTGTTTGAGGTACTTGGAGATGTTTCATCAACAAGTCCTCTTGAACTTTACTCATCAAGATTCGGAACCATTTCATAGTGCTTAGTATAGATACAAAGAATTGCTTTCAAGGTTCCCATATCATGGTTTGTCAAAGGAGGGTCAACTTGAAAATTTCCTTTATGGCTTGAGTGTCATAACAAGAAACTCGATGGAATTTAGAAATGGTACCACCACTTTCTACCAACTATCTATCGATGCAGCCTACTATATATTGGAAGATATGGCAGAGTACAAATATTGGGATTTGAATTGTTCAAGGAACAATTATGGTTGGGAGAACAATTCCAACTTAATGGAGCCGTGAGTTGACATCCTGCCTCAAGAAACTATATTGGTATTTGAAGAGGCATTTCCCCAAATGACAATACAATCAATTAATCCACCCAATTAACCATTGCCAAACTTATTCAAATTTATGATATAGAAATCTAAGTTGGACAAATTGTCAATAAGCTTGCCGAGTTAAAAGAACATAGTTTGCCTAACATGTTTGGGGTTGAACCAAGTAAGAAACCTATACCAAGGGAGGAGAACTTATAAATTTTTTAAGAAGAATCTCTAAGTGAAGAAGGGGCACAAGATTAAACATTCAAGAAGACATTTATGTTGTCCAACTTGTAATGCTAACATCGGTCCACAAAAATCACATCTATGAAGATCCTATGTGCCCAACAGCTCCTCTACCAACATTAGCATCGCTCCTAAAGCCCAACAAGCATATTCATCACAACTGAGTCAAGTTGGACACACATGCCAAGGTTTTTTATATCTTGCTAAGCTTGAGGGCATTTGTTACAGGACCTATATATAGTGTTGTCTAACATCTACTATAGGCGCCAGTTTCCTTTTGATGAGGGCTTCTCCAATAGTCAAGTTGATGATTATAAATCAAGCGCTCCTAGGGAGGCAATGCAAGTTCTTTCAACTTTCTTTTTGCTTTGAATTTTGAGTTTTGATTTTCATGTTTTAGGAACTTTTTACTTTGTTCTTCTCTCTTTACTTTTGTAGGTGCAAGTGGTGGAGCCAAGGGGAGTTAGAGCAGTGAGAGGCACCTCATGGACTTCATGGACATCAAGTCATACATATGCACTAACGAGCATCAATGAGGGCAATTTTCTTTAGATTTCCTTATTTTTTTGTCCCTTATGACATATTGAAGATTTTGTGCATATGGAGTTTGGGGGGAAGATTGAAGTTTTATTTTTGTTTTGCTTTTTGAGAAAAAAAAAATAAAAAATAAAAAGGTTTGAATAATTAGAAATTTTTGTGCTTTCTTTGGTGATTGCTTCTGGACCAATTATGAGAACCTTGGTAGGAAATTGTGCATTGCTTCTAGAAAGTGTGAATGTTGTCTGGGTTTTGTGCTTAGTTCTTGAGTTTGCTTCATTTTGATTATGATTGTTCCATATTAAACCCTATGTCTTGATCTTTGAGTTATGTGTATTTTTAGAGAATATTTATATGATTATGTGATTTTCAAGATCTCATAAGTCCTAGAATTTGCTTGACTTGCTCTAGAGGTGAAATCCTAGACCTCACTTGGTATGTTCCAAGGGAAGCACCAAATTAAACATTACTCAAAACATCGTTATCGAATGCAATGGTGAGTAAGAGTCGTTCTCGTAGAGGATTGAGTCTAATTAATTAGCTATTGATACTAAAATCTAAGAAACAATAAAACTTAATACAGTTAGGGGTTTTGAAAATTAACCAACTAGCTAAATTAAATAAAACACAAGAAAATAAATAATTACGAAGCAATAATAATAAGATTGATTAAATGATCATTTGCCATGACTAAACAATAGCCATACAATTAATATTAAAATTATATCCATTTTTTTTTTCTAGAAACTACCAATCATAGATAACAACAAGTTTTGTCTTCCTAATCTCTCCTTAATATGTCGTTAAGCAAATCAAGCTCTTCACTTAATCTTTTTCTCTTAAATAACTTAGAATAAGCTCTCTAAATTTAATTTAAAGGAAGCATTAAGATAAGAAAAATAGGTTGATCTAGATAACAAACATACAAGCTCGGATTATTCAACCTAGGTTATATTCCTCACTGTAGTTAACATAAACCTCCCATAATCATACCTTGCAATTTGCTACTAATAATTAAAATAACAAGACAATTATAGATCAAGTAATCCAATCTAGCAAGCGCAGCCAAACAAAACAAGAAATAATCATAAGCAATAATTACAGAAGATTATAAACAATCTCAATTAGAAAATTTAAAAATAATTCTAAAAATTAATTATATAATTAAATCTAGGGTTTTGAAATCCCCTTCAACTAAAACAAAACTAAACTAAAAACATGGAAAGTTAAAATAAAAATGAAAAGAAAAGAGAAGGAAAGAAAGAACTAGGATGATCTTCAAGAACGCAAACAATCCGCTTTAAACCACTACTTGATTCTCTACTTTTTCATCTTCTAAGCCTAAGAAAAACTAAGGAAAAACTATGAAAAACTGATATAAACTTGTGTTTCTAAGGTGGTATTTATTGATGAGCCTTTGGGGAATGAAAAGGGGAAAGTTGACTTAAGTCTAGATAAAAAAAAGGGAGTGAAAATTTGTCGAGTCGCGCTAGGCACACACATGGCTACCAAAGAAGCGTTGGGAGGGCAACAGGCTTGGCTTTGTAGGGCTGCTGGTTGTGTGCAAGCATACATGATCAAGTAATAGAATGGGAGTATTAGTATCATTTTCCACAGGGATTTATTTACTAAAAATTTACTATTTGTCACGGTTTAAGTACTTCTACCTTTATCTAGACAATAGCAATTTAATGACGATTTTAATTAAAAACAAGAAATTACAATAAACTAAATTTAAATTATGAGAATTGAAATCAACGATGGAAATGAGTTAGATTAAACGATGATGAAACGGTCTAGAGGATCTATTTCACTAAATTTCCTTTACGAGTGGTAATTGCCCAGATAAATGACAAGTTAATTTCCCCAAATTATAGGCATAGAACACTAATTTATCCTAATTTTTCTCTCCTAAATACTCAATTAAAATTTACCCAAAATAATTAGTTCCAATATTCCCTTTCAAAACCAATTACTAAGGGTTCGTTAAGTTCGTTCTATGTTTAGCGACAAAGAAAATTATAACTTTTGAAACTCTATAACTTCCCAAGTTGTGTTTCCTAAGCCTACAATTAAAGCCCTCCTTAACCAAGTTCTAATAGTAAGTGCAAGATCAACTAATTGGTAGCCAATCAATTAGAAGCTTTAAACACAAGAAAATACAAATAATTTGAAAAATAAAATTAACTTGTATTAAAGGTGCTACATTAAACTGTGATTTATTTGTTGTTTATGTTTTTATTTTGATTTGAGAGTTTTTATTTAAGTCCCAGGCAAATTTATTTTGAAGCTTTATGTTTATTTTATGTTCATTATTTAGTTTATTAAAAATTATTAATCCTCACTTAGAGGCGTTACAAATTGAAAATGTAAAATGCATTGCATTAAAATATATTGATTGTAACTATATTACAACTTGATATAAAGTTTTACAAATATTTTAATGGCCATGTTAAATCATGATTATTAAAATTATATTAATGTGGCATTGGGGTTAGTCAATTTCAGTCAATATTAAAATTTCACTAATCGATATAAATATAAAATCATTTGATTTGAGCATATGATCTTATATTACAAAGTAATTATAAGTGCTATATTTTACTTTGTGACACGCTTAAGGTTGTTGAATTGATATGAAATTGTATTATGCAAGAATAAAGTACTCGTAAAATTAACTTCATGTAATAACAAAAAAATCGAAAAAACATCACGTAGTAAATGAAAATAAATTTAGTTATTGCTTTATGTAATTACGCTATAATTAGTACTATGATAATAATATTAAATTAATGTAAACCTTAATAAAAAATTGCATCAAAAATTGTCGAATGCTTAGCTTACGTAGGTAGGTGCCATGCGGGAGCAACAATAATTTCGTATATTACATGAAAAATTGAAAAATGTATAACGTATTGCATTGAAATATATTGACTGTAACTATATTATAAAGTGACAACAAAATTTAAAAAATATTTTAATAACTTTATTAAATTATAATTACTGAAATTATATTAATGTGGCATTAAGGTTAGTAAATTTCAATTAATATTCAAATTTCACTAATTGATTTAGATATAAAACAATATGATTTGAGCATGTGATCTTACGTTATAAGTTAATTTAAGTACTATTTTCTACTTTTGTGACATTATGCTTAAGGCTGTTGGATTAGTTATATGCTTTGTGTAGTTATATGCTACAATTACTACTACGACAATAAAACTTTTGCTCCATTATACTTATTTATATTAAATTTAAGTAAATCTTCATTAAAAAAAATCGAATGAAATAACGTTGGAGTACTCAGCTTACGTGGGTAAGTGTCATGTAGGAGCAATAATAATTTTATGCATTATGTGACAAATTGAAAATGTATAACGCATTGCATTAAAATAAATTGATTGTAACTATATTATATAATGATATAAAGTTCTACTAATATTTTAATGATCTTATTAAATCATGATTACAGAGATTATATTAATGTGCCATTAAGGTTATAAATTTCAATTAATATTCAAATTTCATAAACCATATAAGTCTAAAACAATATGATTTAATCATATAATTTTGTATTATAAAGTTAATTTAGGTACTATGTTCTACTTTGCGACAATATGCTTAAGGTTATTGAATTGATGTGAAATTTTATTTTGCAAAGAGTAAAGAACTTGTTAAATTAATTTCAAAATGCAACACAGAATAAATAGAAGGAGAATTTATTATTACTTCGTGTAATTATGCTACAACTAATACTATGACAATAGAATATCTATGCCGCATTATGCGTAGTTATATTAAATTAATACAAATCTTCATTAAAAATTGCATTAAAAAATTGTTCAGCGCTTGGCTTGTGTGGGTAATTATGATACCGTGGCAATAAGAATTTTTTGTATTACATGACAAATTAAAAATGCATAATGTAGTGCATGAAAATAAATTGGTTACTATTATATTATTAAGTTGAAATAAAATTTTAAACACATGTTTATGACGTTATTAAATCATGATTATTAAAATTATATTAATGTGATATTAAGGTTAGTAAATTTCAATTAATATCAAATTTCACCAATTGATATAAGCTAACTTGGTATGATTTGGGCATGTGGTCTTATATATTAAAGTTAATTTAAGTATTATATTATTTTGTGAAATTATCCCCAACGATGTTGTTAAATTGATGTGAAATTTTATTATTCAAAGAATAAAGGACTTGTGAAAATAATTTCAAAATACATTACGTAGTAAACGAAAATGACAGTTGTTATTACTTTGTGTAATTTTGCCACAATGAATGCTATGACAATAAAATTACTATGTGGCATTATGTTTGTATCAAATTAATGTAAATCTTCATTAAGAATTGCATTAAAAAAAATTTGGGCGCTCGACTTGTGTTGGTAAGTACTACATTACAAAATAAAAATGTACTACGCTTTGCATAAAAAATAAAATGGCTATAGCTATAGTTTTAAGTTGACATAATATTTTATACACATGTTTATGATCTTATTAAAACATGACATATTAATATGACATTAAGGTTAGTAAATTTCAATATCTAACTTCACTAATCGATATAAATATTACTTAATACGATTTGAGCATGTAATCTTTTATAATAAAGTTAATCTAAGTACTAAATCCTACTTGGCGACATTATGCTTAAGTTTGTTGAATTGATGTGACATCAATAGGAATTGATGTGAAATTTTATTATGCAAAAACAAAGAACTGGCGAATTATATTTTGTTCATTATTAGGAAAATAGAAAATGCATCACGCTGTAAACGAAAATAAAATTTGTTACTACTTTTTGTATTTATGCTATAATTAGTACTATGGCAATAAAAATACTATGCGGCATTATACTTAGTTATTTTAGTTAAGTAAATCTTCGTAAAAAAGGGTATTAAAAAATGTTGCGCACTCAGCCTGCGTGGTTAAGGCGCTCGGCCTCCTGTGGATATGACGCAAGGCCAACGCATAAGGCGCTCGGTCGGCGTGCCTAGCAGACCCAGCAAATAGACTTGTTGGCTGCTCGCCTATTTTGCTGTTGTTGTTATTGTTCTTTTTTTTTTTTTTTTTTGGGAGGAAAACAAAGAAAACAAATTTATTATGTTGTTGTGAAGCTGCACATAATTTTTGGTTTGTATTGAATTTTGTCCAAAAACTAGCAACACGAAACAAATTTTCTGTCAAACTCCAAAAGATAAACAAATAAAGAATGATAATCCCTTTTTGTTATCTAGGCTGCTGCTTTCCTTGTGTTGGTGGTTGTGGAGTTGGAAGAGTGTATAAGGATTCAGCTACCTTCTGATGATCTTACTGTTGTGAACGGCCATTTGAAGTTCCAAGTCATCAGACCATCACTTCTCCAATCCATGAGCCTCTAAAAACTTCTGGTTTCCCTTTGGTATCACGACAGCTTAGCCGCCATTTGCCCATTTCTAGGGCCCACATTCTCTTTATTACCAGCACCAACACCAACGTTTTTGTTGTTTTTTTCTTCTTCTATTCTACAAGTGTCAGCATAAGAGCACAAATGTAGTCACTATTATTTACATACAAATGAGGCACCTATTTCCCTAAGCTACACTAGAGTTCTTCAAACCATATAGATGAGAAGTAGAAGTATTTGTAATAGTAATATTAGTACCACTAATATTATGTTAGTTTTAAACTTGGAACCCAATTCTTCATTTCCACACCAGTGGAAGTAGAAGAAGTATTCGTAGTAGTAATATTAGCACCACTAGTGTCAACTCGTCCTCCTTCCCTAGTTTCACCACTTGAAGAAAGAAGCATGAACTTGAGTCTTTTCCAAACAATACCAGCCTTTTCTCCAATGTTTCTAAGGCTCATAGCCAATGGAATAGGAGGTGGATTAAACAAAACGGGAATCTCCTTAAGAAATCAAATTAAAACATAAAAAAGAAAAGAAAAGGAAAGAAAAGAAAAAACATAAAACTAATGGGGCAAATTTGTTTGCCTTTACCTTCGTCGCACCCAATTCCTGCACTTTCTTCTTCTCTCCCTTTGTTATGAACTCCACCCTCTATCGACCTCTGGCCACCACAGATCACCCACCACCTAGACCCTGTGTCCCTACCTTCTTCATCTTTGTCGTTTATCTGTGTCTCGCCCCCTCCCTCTCTTCTCCAACCCCATTGATGGAGGACGAAATGCTTCTAACTCCAATTCAAGTCCAAGCTGTGTCCCTCCGGTTTGTTTTCTTTGCCGTCGGTTATTTCGTAGCTAGGATTATATGTGAATATGCAGTGGAAAAATGGATCTATTGATAAATAAATTTTTTTTGAAAACTTTGTTTATTGGGAATAGCTATATAATTTTAATTAAATATAAAATGCTTGGAAGAATTTGTTTCAAACCTTTTGAAGACCTTTCAGAGTATCTTAGCTTTCCTCTTTGATACTACGATTTGCCAATCCTAGCCTCCATATCAATGGAACGACTAGTAGGCGTCAATTTGCAAGAATAAATAATCTCACATTTTTTTGTATCTACTATATACTCAACACATGAGATAGCAGAATCTTTTTTTTTTTTCATAAAGAACTCTCAATTTTTTTCTTTAGATACTCAGAAAAAATATCACGTATGTAAAAAGATTGATATCTTCTCACATCAGGAGATAACATCACCTCAGTGAGTGTGGTGGAATAAGTGGAGAAATTCAGTAAAAGATCCTTCCAACACAACCCCCAAGTTTATATATATATATATATATATATACAAAAGTTTTTCAAAAAATCTTGCATAGATCTCATGTACGTGTCCCTCTTTCTTTTATTTTATTTTTTATTTTTTTTGAACCACGTTGTATCATATATATGTGTATATATGTATATGTGTGTTCAAAAGAACAAAATCTACTCCATAAGTTTTTATATATATATACATAAAATACGTTTGGTTCAAAACCAAATCCTGTACATGAATATATATATATATATATATATATTTAATTAATTTAAATAAATCTTATATATTTAAATTCAAAAATAAATAATAGTTATTTAAAAATAAATCATATTTATTTGAAAATCAATTTCAAACTATTTAATTAATTATTTAATTTTGGATCCATGTTGGAATAGACAAAGTGTGGTCACACCATCCTTGTGTCATACACAAAATCAAAATTATATTTTAATAATCTTATTATTCAAATATTATTAATTAATTTAAAACATGTTTAATTAATCTTGTTAATTAAATAATGCTTAGTTAAATGCGACAACATTTATCACATTATATTATGTATCGTAGAGAAAATTTTTCTGTGTCATATTAATATATCTAGTGTGATATAATTAATTTAGAATTCAATAATTCTAAATTAAATATGTATAATTCATTTTATGCATTAAATCTAATACATTGTTATAGAGGTGATATTGGGGACCTATGGACCTGTAATTGAAGTTCTAAAAAATTTCTCAATTAATTAAACTCTTTAATTAATGTGTCAAATTTATTAATTTTAGTGTTACTCTACTAAAAACCTGAAATTTTGAAATTATAGTGATAATTACTCAAAAAATTAGCGATCAGTCCATTGATATAATCAATATATATGAGTCACTCCTCCATAAATAGTTCATAAAAAGAGCTAGGTTCAATTTCCATTCACCTCTCTTATTATATCTTTATCCTTGAGTTCCAATAATTCTCTAATAAACATATAATTTATAATCATATTATGAACGAGAACTTTACTATTCAAATGTCAAATTATTACTCAAGAGAATTATTTTTCTAACTTCCATAAGGAAAGAATTGATTACTTATCTATATAATATTATTCTCAGCCATTTATTTCATCATGTTTCTAAGATGTTAAATTATGATATGTCTTTAGACAAATTACCATGTAAGTCAAAAAGCATAATGTCATAAACAATAGTCTAACAAATACTCAAGATTTAAACTATCATATATTTGATCATCATAGTGACAAATTTGAATGCTCTATTTGTAATGGACAATTATTAGATATTCATTATTTATCTAGTCCAATCTTATATAATCTTATTATATAAAGTACCTCCAATCTAATGTCTCTACATTAATAGCCTGGATATGACTATTTCATTCTCAATGAGATTGGACTCCACTTGTAATATTTAATTAAAGATCCCATACTTTAATTAATCATTACAAACTATTTAGATTATTATCTCTAAATTTTATCCTTAAGCATATAACATTTATATGCTAAATTTATAATCACATTAATAATCATGGAATTTTTCTTAATGTTTATAAAAGTATTCATGATAAACATAAGGAACCAAAATAATTTATAAATGTCACTTTATTTATTCATTAACAATATGTATAATGTCATTGCTTATAGGGCATTAGCCCCAATAATCTCCCACTTGCCCTAAAATAGGTGAAACATGTCTCTAAGACCTAAGCCTTTTAAATGTCCCTCGAAACTCGTTGCAAGTAATGTCTTGGTGAAATGGTCGATAAGGTTGTTTTCCGATGCAATCTTCACAACTATTATATTGCCTCGATGCACTATCTCTCAAATCAAATGATATTTTTGCTCTATATGCTTTTCTCTGTTGTGGCTTCTATATTTTTTTGAATTTGCCATTACACAATTGTTATCACAATACAGTTTGAGTGGTTTATCCATGTTTGGAATGACTTCCAGATTAGTTAAAAACTTATAAAGCCAAACAACTTCTTTAGCTGCTTCAATCCAGCCATATATTCAGCTTCCATAGTTGAATCAACAATATAAGATTGTTTAATACTTCTCCAAACTATGGCTCCACCACCATGAGTAAACATTGACCCAGACGTAGATTTATGTGTGTCTTTGTCTATTGAAAATTAGAATTAGTATATCTTGTAGGAATCAAATTCTCACCAAAGTATACTAGCATATAGTTTCTCATTCTCCTAAGATACTTGAGAATGTGTTTATGTTAGTGATGTGCCCTAGGCCAATTGTGTAATGACTACATATTGATTTCATTACTTTTGCATTTTATTAATAAAGAGGCATTTTCATTATTGTTTTTTTATTCTAATTCTATGAATAGTTAATTCTACCTAAGGTTATCAAGTATGTGACTTGATAGTAAAACTCTTAGGTGAAAATTGAATTATATTCTAAATTATCCCTAGTCGGTCATTATTATTGGGATAATAATGAATGAAGACTAGTATGAAGTTTGACTGATGATTATGTTTTACTAATCATGTGTATGAGATACTAAGTCAACTCATAAATATATATTTGAGAAATGATGTATTGGATTGACCCGCTATGAGAATACTGCATGGATAATTGTCATAAGTGACTCTCATTACAATAGTATTATCCTAGTCCTCTGACCTAAAATCACCATGGTTTCCTACATGACAAGTTCTATATTTTGACACAATCTAATATTATCTTTAACAGGATGATGGAATAGATTGTTGTTGGATATAGAGTGAATCATGTGAGGAATATGAGTGATTAAGAAGGAATTTGTCCCTCATTTATTATGAGAAAGATATCTGTGGGCCCCTCGATAAGTTAGACTGAAGAAAAATGTATGGCCATACTAGAATTAATTGATAAGGGTTATCAATATTAGTCTGCTTAAGATCGAGAAATAATATGATTGAATAGTATAAAGATGACATAAACCATGCCTTATTTTCAATCAAATTATCTAGAGACAAAAGGACTTTAATACTTATTGTGGATTAGGTCATGT